>VONZ01002519.1:0-47898 GCA_012976165.1 Labeo catla
GGTGGCATGCCCATGGATACATCACTCTTCATAGACACACAGCTAGGTTCTAGAGATCCTGGGTCAGTTTTTACTGCTTTACCGCTGAATTCAGGTGGCATGCCCATAGATATGTCACTCTTCATAGATACACAGCTGGGTTCTGGAGTTCCTGCCCTTTTGGTCTGAGCAGGAACAACTCCATTTCTCGTCTCATAGAAACTCATTTTAGAGGCACTGCTGCTCTTCAGAAGTGGCTGGCATTATGTCTGCAAATGCACACACATATTAAAATGGGGCATAACTATCCTGAATGTTAAAAAAAATCTGATTAAAAAAGAAACTCACTGTGTGCAAAGATCATGAGTTTGTTTCTTTATCTGAATTCATTGGATGAAACTTAACATTACATTGCTTGCTCACCAATGGATCCTCTGCAGTCAGTGGGTGCCATAAGAATGAGAGTCCAAAAAGCAGATAAAAACCTCACAATATTTCACAAGTAATCCACACGACTCCATCAATTTAAGGCACAATATGTAAGTTTTTCAAAAACATATAATAATATTCATAATATTCAAAACAAACAAAGAAACTAAGGTATAGTTTGATACACTATGATTGAGTGTGGAATCACAGAAGCTGGGATCCCCACAGCTGATGCAATCTGTTGGGACATGGGCAGAAATAATGTCCATGGATGAGCTAATGTATTAAAGACTTGTAAAGGTCACTGTAGTATAAAGCAGGAAGGGATGAATTTTATGGAAGTAAAAAGAGGATGCTGGAGCGATTGCTAATAAAGGACGAGTGCAATACAAGGCGTGAAAGCACATAGTCGAGCACTTTCAATTCTTCCAGTCATGCGTATGTAGGAAAAAGCAGCGCTGTTTTATCATACTAGATACATTTGAGTGTGTTGAAAATTCTATAATTACAATGATACTCTGTGCATTCGTCACCTCCCTAATAAGATGCATAACATATTAAAGTGTCTTGGAGGTTTCTATGTTTTCTACAAAATAAAATCAGAAAAGCAAGCATGTATGATGTCATTGGCAGGTGACTCATTGACAAGATCCATTACACTATTTAAAATAGCTTATTTTTCTGGATTTAAACATTCTTGGAAACAAAAAGTCCTCTCTACCAATATATTATTTTAGAACTTTTTTGGACTGATTTAGGCCAGACAATGTTTTCACTAGAGAAAGCGTTTTTATGGATAGAGGACACATATTTTAGCTGGAAACAATGGTTTGAAGGTAAAAATGTCTTTAGTCCTTCTTACAAACATGCAGCAGATTACTTTGGATTAATTATATCACTTGAGGATTATTGTGATTTTTTTACCAGCTGTATCATTTTAACAGCACCTAACTGCAGACAATACATTGGTGAGCAAGTGATGTAAAGCTAAATTTCTGTAATCTGTTCTGATGAAAAAACAAACTCATCAACATACAGATACACAATACAGTATTCATTTTTTTACTAATATTTTATACTTTTGTCTGTCAAATAAAGTCAAGTTATAAACATTTATCAACTCCAAATGCAGTTGTTTCCTCCTAAAAACCTGAACAAATATAATAGTCAGGGTTGTTATGCCTATTAATTGTTCATCTCCAAATCTCATTCCCTTGTGTCATGGCCAACTCCTGATTTTTCAACAGCTAAGTTTTACAGAGTAACATTAAGGGAACATTTTTATAGCCACAAAGACCAAGGATTAATTTTATATAGTTTATTTTTAATCATGTTAAATCAATTAAATTAACCCTTAGCAGTCTAATATGCCTGCACAGAGCAACCATTAGCAGTCCCATTCAATTTAATGATAGTTGATCTGCAGGGGGAATGCTTTAGCCCTAGATGTACACAAACTGGATGCTGTCATCTTTGCTTCAGTGGCTCTCAGGAGCTCTCCGAAAACCTGGAAATGGTAAAAGATCTAAGACGTCTGAATCTATAAGTTTCATCCAGCTAGTTAAAATGAGTATTCATATTTCTAATTACTATAAGCAACTATATAATTTTAACTAGCCGCATATAATTTAATGTAATTTAATTAATATAATTTTAACTGTCTGCATAGATATCGAATCGCAATACAATATTAAATGTTCCATTGCCACAGGACATAAGCTGACAAAACTATTATATTCAAGTTACAAAATTCAATTTGTTAAAACATACAACAATGTAGGCTACCTACCTTTCAAATAAAAGAGAATCGCGATTAATCAGACAGCCGTAAACAAAGCTATGTGCCTGTCGAATCAGGTCGTCAAACTTTAATTATTAGCCTGTAATTATCGACTTTTTAGAATTACACGCATTCATATCTCACCGCTCTGTCAGCGCGTGTTTCTTCTGGGCTTCTTGTGTGTATTGCGACAAAACCCGCGAGTTTCACTTCAACATCGACATGGCGTGAGGAATGAGTCAGCACATGGTGGACACTCTGTTGCAATAATGTAATATACATTATTTTTATATTTTTACACAATTACTACATTATTCTGTCGCTTATTCTGTCGTCATGGTGTCAAGCACCAGACTCTGCAGCAGGAAGGAGTGCTGGGCGTGTCGAAAGTTACGGCAGTGGGGTTACCTTACTCAAAAAAAAACAGCGTCATGCTTTTGGTTTCAGATCTTGCCAGTCTGGTGGAGGTTAGGGGAGCAGATATTAACCAATAAATGGCGCCATCTGGTGGTTTTATATTTTCAGATGGTCACTGATATTTATCTTGACGTTTGAGATGCTTTTCACAACCTGTGACTGTGGCTGGATTTGTCCATTAATCCTCAGTCCTGCATCTTCTTCACATTTATTTTAGCTTTATATTGGTAGCAGTTTTTTGTTTGCCTTTGTACAAAGTGAGACAGCATAAGACAGAAAAAAGCCACTGGCATACCTCTACAGTATTCTTAAGTCTACACACCCCTTGCAGAATTTGTGAAAATCTTAATAATTTTAACAAAATAAAAGGGATCATAAAATTGCATGTCATTGAGTGAATAAGCAGTTTCACATACAGTATATTTAGGCTACCACAAGAAAAAATGTTAGCTGAATTTATAAAAATGACAGTTGGTTTAAAAGGTTTTTTGGCTTTCCAGCATGTTCTGCATATTGGAAGCGGTGGGTGTATGAGTTTAAGACCATTTTTTTTTCACACTAAGGACATCTGAGGGACTCCTAACCTACTAAAGCTGCAAACATTCACTGATGCTTAAGAAGGAATCACAGTGCATTAAGAGTCGACGGTGTTAACATTTTGAATTGGATGATCAGGGTAAATTGTGCTTGTGGGAAACATGTGGGCCTAATTATTGCCTGTAGCTTCTTGAGGGCAGTAAATGGAAATATACAATGCTGCTTGAAAGTTGTGAATTTTCTATATTTTTGCATAAATGTAACCCAAACATCATCACATTTTTACACAAGTCCTCAAAATACATTAAGAGAATTCAATCAAATGAATGAGTCAAAAATATATACAGTGGGGGAAAAATGATTTGATAATGAAATGATCTTCTATAATTTTAATGATAGGTTTATTTTAAAAGTAAGAGACAGAATAACAACAACAACAACAACAAAAAATCCAAAAAACATTATAAATTGATGTGCATTTTAATATGAAATAAGTATTTGATCCCCTGTCAATCAGCGAGATTTTTTGGTTCCCAGGTATTTTTTATACAGGTCACAAGCTGAGATGAGGAGCTTGTTACCAGCTTGTCTCAGTGTGTTACCTGTATAAAAGACACCTGTCCACAGAAGCAATCAATTAATCAATCAGATTCCAAACGCTCCACCATACAAGACCCTTGCCAAGCAGCTTGGTGAGAAGGTGACAACAGTAGGTGTGATTATTTGCAAATGGAAGAAACACAAAATAACTGTCCCCCTACTCAAGAAAGCATATATATAGGCCTGTCTGAAGTTTGCCTGTAAACATCTGAATGATTTAGAGAAGAACTAGGTGAAAGTGTTGTGGTCCGACCTCTGTGTGACCAAAATTGAGCTCTTTGGCAACAACTCAATTCGCCGTGTTTGGAGGAGGAGGAATGCTGTCTATGACTCCAAGAACACCATCTCCACCGTCAAACATGGAGTTGGAAACATTATGCTTTGGGGCTGCTAAGGGCACAGGACAACTCCACCGCATTAAAGGGACAATGGACAATCTTTGGTGAGAACTTCCTTCCCTCATTGGAAAGGCGTTGTGGATGGGTATTCCAGCATGACAATGACCCAAAACACATGCCCAATGCAACAAAGGAGTGGTTCAAAAAGAAGCACATTAATGTCCTGGAGTGGCCTAGCCAGTCTCCAGATCTTAATCCCATAGAAATGCTGTGGAGGGAGCTGAAGGTTTGAGTTGCCAAATGTCAGCCTCAAAACCTTAATGACTTGGAGAGGATCTGCAAAGAGGAGTGGGTCAAAATCCCTCCTAAGATGTGTGCAAACCTGTGTAGTGGACAGCACATTCCAGGGCCCAGTTTATGGCAGGCCCATAAAGGTTTGCTACATTTTGATTGAATCTTGGTGGACTAACATAAGCAAACTGTCCAACGGCATCAGATTAAGATGCCAGGAGAACAGCCAGACACCTCTTAGAGGGCAAGGAGAAGACCTTTGTTACAAAGCCCAGGAAGGACAGATCTTCCTATTGGTCAAAATGCAGTTTCTGCCCTTCGGCCTGTGACCGACCATAAAAATTCCTTAGGTGAAACAGAGAGACATCACAAAGATCCATCCAAATCCATTCATAACTGTGTTTTCATACCTTAAAACTGATGCACACTACAACACACACATCTTATACTTATTCAGAGAAATAAGTAATCCTAGTGACAGCAACGTGTAGTGCAACATCTTAAACTCAGCTGTTAATGGACAAATTAATGCATACATGACAGTTCAATCTTTTCCCATCATGTTTAAACTTAATGTGTTTGTAACATTGCCAAATGCATTCTGGTTAAGGTTTGGAAAATGAGAAATGCACCGGTAAAATTTTAGTGACACTTTTCTAACTTTGTGTTTGGACTATGCAAATAAATTCCACAGGAGTAAAGAAAGGTGGGCAACCACGTGTGCCCCCACTCTGATGGAACCAGCCAATCACAGCACGGAAATGAACAAGTGCCAAATTGCAATCTTCTTCTCATCAGAAGGGGATAAAGGTACCCTTCCAAAAGACACTCCTTGTTCTGAGTCAGCGGCCTGTCCATGAAAGGACTATAACAGAACAACAACGTTCTGAGTCTGAGTCCTGCAAAGAAAGGGACACAAACAGAACAACATTTCAACAACAAAGTCTTTCGTCCAGAGAGACTGCAACAGATCACCTTCATTCTGAGTCTGAGTCCCAAGAGGGGTAAGACAGTAACAGAAACAACTCATTCTGAGTCTCCGGTACGTCCAAGAGACACTAACAGATCACCCATTTCTGAGTCTGCGACCCGCAAGGGTGAGACAACAACAGATACCAAGTCCGAGTCTCCAGTTTTGAGGCAGCAACAGATACGACCACATTCTAAGTCTCCAGTCTGCGAGGAATGAGATACTCTACATTCTGAGTCTTTGAGGCTGCAACAACAGATGCAGCACGTCCTTGTGGATTGACGTTCTGAGTCTCTAGCCCAGAGAGGCAGAAGACGCAGATATTTGCAACATGGTTAAACTCCGGCGAGCAAACCTTTACTTCAGGTACATTTGCTTGTGTGTTCCAAGCTAATGACCTTCAGCACCTACTCCAGGGCCACATCTGTGTGTTCCAGAACTTAGGGCCCTTGGTGCTCTAGGAGATCAGCATCCTACAGCACTTCATGGTCAAGGCTGTTGAAACGGATTCCTGCACCTTTCCCCAATGTACTGCCACCAGCGCAGCCAGTGGAAGAAGTTGCCGCCACCAGACTGCTCACTCAACCACAGAGAATGTAAATATCACTACCAAACCTCTTCCAGAAACCTTGGCATTGTTGTATATTATCACTATATGATGTTTCTAAGTTACATTAGATATTATATAGCTGATTGCTATTGATAACAAATCTTACACATATTTGTTTGATGCATAACAAGGTTTTTCACCTCATTTGTTTCAGAGTAGCAACAGTTTATCTTTCCATGAGATAACATAGCTCTGACATAGCAACACCCAACATAATCACTTGCATTTTATGCATCTTATGCACTTTATTCCTTTTCCATTCATGGTTTTCATTTAGTACTTGTTGATTACTCTTGTCTATCTTTTGTTAATAATATTTATTTTATTACAACTTGTGTTGATAATACAGTAAGTGGTTCTACAAGTTAGAGATCCCACCAATCTTTCTTATGTGATGTACTCATAACCACACATCAACTGACACGTGATTCAAGAATCATAACGTCATCTGTGACATGAGTACCCATCACTACACTATTTCACCTCCCTAGGTTGGCGAAAGCAAAATTCACTACAGCTGGTGGCCAACTACAAGAAACGTCTGACCTCTGTGATTGCCAACAAGCTTTTTGCCACCAAGTAGTAAGTCATGTTTTGCAAAGGGGTCAAATACTTATTTATTTCACTCATTAAAATGCAAATCAATTTATAACTTTTTTTAAATGTTTTTCTGAATTTTTTGTTGTTGTTGTTTTGTCTCTCACCGTTCAAATAAACCTACCATAAAAATTATAGATCCTTGATCCATTATTTTCTTTTAGAATATGCTGGTATAATTCAGAATTCATTGTTCCATCAATGATGACACGCTGTTGTGGCCCAGATGCAGTTAAACAGGCCCAAATCGTGATACTACCACAACCATGTTTCACAGAAGGGATAGGGTTCATATGCTGGAATGTAGATGTTTTTCTTTCTCCATACATAACACTTCTCATTTAAACCAAAAAGTTATATTTTGTATAATTTTGATATAGAATGTGCACCTTTAAGATCTGTATAAGAGCTCAGCTCTTCATACTTTAGAACTATTCAAAACTTTTCAAACTTTAAAACTTCTATCTATCAATGGAAAAAGGGAATGACATATGGGTCTTTTTATTCGCCTTCCAATGAGCCAAAGTTTTAACATCCCACTAAATGTACAGGCTTGTTTACTCTTCAATAATGGAAAAGAACCACAAACAAATCTCTTTTAAAGAGAAAAATACACTTATAAAAATAAAGTTTTGTCTTCATACACTTACACTTACGGAAAAATAATTTACCCAAAATCAACATTACATTGATTAAAAATTCAGCGTTTTTATACAACATACCGAATACGAAACGCAAAATGGTTGCTAGAAAAAAATGCTTTCACGGTAAACACGTGACCTCGATGATCCAGATGGAAGTCCGGGAACAGGAGGGCGTATTACAGAAAGTTTTTTTTTTCCAAGTTCTGTAGAAATAGACGTAATTTTTTTAGTGCTTTAGTCAACGCTGCATGTCCTCTGTGACTATAGAAATTCGTTGCACCACCAAACATCGCAATTTTTCATCTTGAACAATTAAAACGTGTATCTATGATATAGTGTTATTCAAATGTGTTTTCAGTTAGGACACCAGAATTTTTAAGTTAAGATTTTTATTTATTTATTTATTTATTTATTTATTTATTTATTCTAGAATTGTTCAAGTTAGGATGTTTCCTATTCTGTATCTAGGATAATAACAATGCACTTAGGAGATGTTTTTCTGTAATGGATCTTGCCTTAAAAGATTTCTTTGTAATACGCCTCCACAGTACATGTCACTAAAAGGGGATTTACAGAAAGGGTCTGCTGTTAACGTCAGCCGTGCATATTTCATATTCCCAGAAGAGGCTGCTGCCACGTTAAGTTAGTTGGTGTAGTCAGACTATGAAGCGTAACTTCTGTGGATCCACGCCTACCTCAGAGTGCACAAAAGTGTCGAATAAATGTCCAAAGAAAATGGATCAGAATACAAGAATGGATCAGTCAGAGAGCAGTCGAGTTGCTTCGAGAAACTTTGAAACCAGCTCAGACGCAGTGAGTTGGTGACATCTTGTTTTATTTGTTATATGGAATGGGGATGTTGACCAGTTCAATAATCAGCAGTGGTGGCATTACGCTTTCGTGCAAGATTCAAACAAGCAAGATAAATAAGAAAAGTAAACAGACATTTTTAAAAGATTTGTAGGCGTTGTATTTAATCTATAATGGAATTATATATAACATATCGCTTTTATGACATAATATGTCGTTATTGCGAGAAATAATGTCGTCATTGTAGTACATTATAAAACAGCATGCAGTTTGAGTGTAAAGTGTCATTTTAATAGAACAACGTCTGTTACACAGCCGTCACAGTATTTAAAAGGTTCAAGGGTTTTATTATAATATTCGGTCCCTGTATACGAGGAGAGAGTCAAGGGAAAGTGAGTCGCTAGGCGAGGAGAGTAAAGGTGCGCTTTCACTGGCATGTATGGAAGTTTAAAATCCCTATGGGATTAAAAGCGGCACGGAGAAAGCGTTAAGAGCGGCTGAGAGCATCAAAAAGGTTGGGCATTCCTCAACTTTATGCAAATCTCGAGCAAAAAATGCCATGCCACAACCAATCGCTGTGAAAAGTAGGAAAGGCGTGTTTGTAGAGCTGGTGGATTACGGAGCAGAAATCACATATCATTGAAAAAGTCATGCAAAAGTAAATGCACTTTGCATGCTTTCATTATATGGTATGGCACCCTAGATGGCACAGATAAAGTGTTTAGTCTGTGAACCGCTGTTAAAATAAGGAGATGAAACGCAAACAGGACGTAAACATTGTTTTCGGGCTCTGCCCTAAATTTCACACGCCCCAAAGCAGTGGTGTCGTAGCGTTGCCAGCCGCACTGAGCGTGGATTTGGCGCTGTAGAGGAAACGCACCGCTACAACACTTGTGTCTTTTGGTCGCTCGCTATTCACTGCCATTATGGACGCGCGCAAGCTGGACATTTCATTAAATTTCTCATCCCGTGGTCTGAAAAAGAAGAGCATACAACAGAACAACACATTAAATGATGTACCTTTTCATTTTTTTTGCATTAACAATCTCTTATCCCTTTAAAGCATAAGTCAACTTCAAAACAAAGATTCACATATAATGTACTCACCCCCTTGTCATCCAAGATGTTCATGTCTTTCTTTCTTCAGTGGTAAAGAAATTATGTTTTTTTGAGGAAAACATCCATGGTGCCCTGATTTTGAACTTCCAAAAGGCAGTTTAAATGCGGCTTCAAACGATCCCAAATGCGGTTGTAAATGATCCCAGCCTATGAAGAAGGGTCTTGTCTAGTGAAACGATAAGTTATTTTCATCAACAAAAAAAAAAAAATTACAGTTTAAATACTTTTTAATCTCAAACACTTGTCTTGTCTATCTCTCCCTGAACTCTGTGTATTCTGCCTGAAGACAGTTGGGTATGTCGAAAAACTCCAATCGTATTTTCTCCCTCAACTTCAAAAATCATTTCAAAATCATCCTACATCACTGCAGAAGTACTGACACAGTCTTTGCAAAGTGAACATGCAAAGAAGATCAAACACCCTTAAAGGGGTCATCGGATGCTAAGTTCACTTTTACATGTTGTTTGAACAATAATGTGTGTTGGCAGTGTATGTACAAATCTACCCTATAATGATAAAAATCCATGCAGTGGTTTTTAATTAATCTGTAAAAATAATATTCTCTTTTTCAAATCGAGCCGTTCTCAAATGCCTGTCAGTGTGGCGTCACACTGACAGAGGCCGCTCCCACAATAGTTGATTGACATGAGCGTTTTACCTCAGATCAGCTGTCAGAGTCCATCCTCTTTGTTTCGATGCCGGAGCAGGGAGGTAAGTTAGACAAGAATATCTCCGATTGAGGTGTTGTGTTGCTAGATGTAATAATGAACATAGTGGTCGTCATTTACTCCTGACATCTGAGCCCTGAAGATGCAGTAGATTAGGTTTGTTTGTGAAGGGAATGCGCCTCCCGATCTACATATATCTGTCTATGTGCACACGAATCGTTCATGATCCAACTTAACGTACAGCAGAAGTGAGTATAAGGGTTTTTTTTATGAATCTTTGCGATCGCCTTTCCTAATAAAATGCTAGTTAGCAAGTTTAGCGGCTAAAAGCGGCTAATGTAAACAGACGCGTCTATCCACAGAGAGAAGAGAGGGGCGGGGCGAGCAGAGCTCATCTGCATTTAAAGCAGCCTCGACCAGAATGAGATAATATTTGCAGAGTTGATTTTGACATAGTAAAAAGGGTGTTGTTTTACACAACCATTGAGAATTTTTAACCAAAGTATATTATAGACTTTTCATTAAGACCCTAAAGAATCATATTAACTTGTGGAAAACGGGCATCCAATGATCCCTTTAATACTGACTAAACAACATTTAATTTAAATGTCCACTTAGTCTTTAATATTTGGCAATTTCTTTATGATACAAAAGCTACAGCCACTGTAATTTTTGAATATGTGGACATCAAAATGTGTAAACTCAGAGTGAGTGTTTAAACTTTTATTTTAAAATCACTTCAGAAGACTTGGAATATAGTGCACACAAACTTTATTGTGCTTCATAATGCTTTTATGCCCTTTGTGTGGCTTGACAGAAATTGACAGATATTTTGCTTACCCTATTGGCAGATTATATTGCTTGTTTCAAGCAAAAACTCACTTAATTTTAACTTTTTTTTTTTCAATCATTTTTGCTTGTCTAGAGAATCCTTCTTGATTTAATAATTTTTATTTTGGCTGGAAACAAGACAAAAAATCTAACTAAGAAAAGCATTTTTTGCAGTGTTTGGAAGCCAGTACCCAGTGTGAGTGTTAGGACGGCACATCCCTAAGCAGGATATATTTGTTTTTAATGTGCATTAGGAGCACTAAGCTTTGCCATTTTGCCAGACCTGGGGCAATTGTGTGCACTTGCTTCCTTTGTGCCAATCTCAAGCGGCCAAGCCCAAAGTGTGGGCACTGGGACAGGCCTAAACTCATCCAGACATAATGGGGAAGTAATGGGGACTTTTTTTGGATCATGCTAACTAGGATTGGAAGTGAAAGGTAATCTCTTTTCCTCTGTCAGTGTTCAGGTCAGCAGGCAGCTATTCCTCTGCCTATGGTTGAGGAGATCTTTATGAACCTGCCTGCACATCAGGTGGTCCAGGTCTGTCGGTTGGTGTGTCATGAATGGAAGGAGCTGGTGGACAGTGCTGCGCACTGGAGAAAACGCTGCAAGAGAAAGGAGATCCAGCCGTATGATGCTTCCAGAGTCCCAGAGGACTGGCGCCTGTTTTACTTTCAGTCTAAATATAGAAGAAACCTGCTCAAGAATCCCAAAGCTGATGGTAGACCACATAATTGAGATTATACAGTAAGGGTCACTATAATACATTTTGTTTCAGGTTGATCTTTACTCATGTTTTTATTAGATGGACTTCAAGAATGGGAGTTTGAACATAACTGTCACGAATCTGGTCGGTGTCCCGCTGTCCGCTCACCGCCAGATGTCACTCTCGCCCTGTCACACACAGACTGTTGCACCACACCCCGGACTACATTCCCCATCAGCCATTGCACTTCACCCGCGACCAATCAGTGGCGCTATAAAAGCCCCGGTCTTTTCACTTGCAAACCATGGATTGTTGAATTGTTGAATTGTTGTATTCCTAGTTCCTGTTCCAAGTTCCTAGTTCCGGGGGTCGCAGAGAGGGAACGTGACAACGCGGTAATGGCGACCGCGCGTCCCACCCGCAGGTTGGCGGTCATGCTGGAGCACGATCCCACAAATACGTTTGCCGCCTGGATCGCTCGTGAAATGGCGGCCGTGCAGGAGCGCGCTCAAGCAATGGCGGCGACAACAGAGCCCGTGCACAAAATGGCGGCGACTGCGGTGCCCGTTCGCAAGAAGGCGGCGGCGCCGGTCCGCGCTCACAAGATGGTGGCGACGGCGGAGCCCGTTCACAAAATGGCGGCGATCACAGAGCTCCATCACGTTACAGCTGCCATACAAGAGCCATTCAAAGGTACAGTTACATTTCCTGAGTCAAGTCAAGTTCCCAAGTCTACCCAAGTTGCTGCTGTGTTTCCTGAGTCAAGTCAAGTTGCAGCTGTATTTCCTGAATCAAGTCAAGTTTCCAAGTCAGTAGTCAAGTTGCAGCAGTCAAGGTAAGTTTCAGCTGGTCAAGTCAAGTTTCCAAGTCAAGTCAAGTTACGCTGCTGTTCCAGTCAAGTCAAGCTACGGTCCTTGTTCCTGTGTCAAGTCAGGTCAGAGCTATCGCTCCTATCTCAAGTCAAGTAACAGCCATCTTTCCTGAGCCAGAGCCACTGCACAAGATGGCTGCCACGCCAGAGCCACTGCACAAGATGGCTGCCACGCCAGAGCCACTGCACAAGATGGCTGCCATGCCAGAGCCCCTCCACAAGATGGCCGCCGTCTCCAAGCCCCTCCACAAGATGGCCGCCGTCTCCAAGCCACTCCACAATATGGCTGCCACTCCAGAACCTGTGGTCAGCACCCGGACGCCACCTGTGGCCATGATGGCTCACGTGCTGGACACACCTCTAGTGACGGTATGGGCAGCTAAAATGGCGCTCCTTCATGCCGCGGCGGCTACCCCTGAGTCAAGTCAAGACACAGAGTCAAGTCAAGCCAAAGCTGTCGTTCTCCATGAGTCAAGCCAAGACACAGCTGTCGTTCTCAATGAGTCAAGCCAAGTCACAGTTGTTCCCCACGAGTCAAGTCACGCTACAGCTGTTGCTCCTGAGTCAAGCCATGTTGTTCCTGAGTCAAGTCACGTTACAGCTGTTGTTCCTGAGCCAAGCCATGTTGTTCATGAGTCAAGTCCCGGTACGGCGGATCTCCATGAGCCAGGCCAGGTTATAGTAGATCCTCATGAGCCAAGTCAAACTGCTGCTGTTATTCCAGAGCCAAGTCAAACTTCAGCCGCTGCTCCAGAATCAAGTCAGGCTACAGCTGTAGCCTCCAAGTCCAGTCAAGCCTCCAAGTCCAGTCAAGCTTCCAAGTCCAGTCAAGCTTCCAGGTCCAGTCAAGCTTCCAAGTCCAGCAACGTCAAAGCGGTCGTTCCTGCGTCAAGCAACGGCAAGGCGGTCGTTCCTGCGTCAAGTGAAGTCACAGCCGTGGTTCCTGAGTCTAGTAAAGTCATTGATCCTCACAAGCCAGTTCAAGTCACCGCTGATCTCCATGAGTCAAATCAGGTCACTACTGATCTTCACAAGCCAAGTCAAGCCACAGCTGATCCCCACGAGCCTAGTCAAGTCACAGTTGCTCTTCACAAGCCAAGTCAGGCCTCAGCCAGTCACCACGAACCAGGTCAAGTCACCGTTGATCCTCATAGGCCAAGTCAAATCATCGCTGGACTTCACGTGTCAGGTCAAATCACAGCGGCACTTATTGAGCCAAGTCAAGGTATTGCTGTTGTTTCAGAGTCAAGTCACGTCTCGTCTGACCTTCCAGAGCCCCGTCACATCTCGTCTATCTGTCCAGAGCCTCACCATGTCTCGTCTGACGGCCCAGAGTCAAGTCACAACTCATTCAACACCCCAAGGGCACGGCCAGTCATGAAGGCCAGCGTGGTGGACCCACCACTAGGGTCAGGGCGATCTTCAAACATCCTAGTACCATCAACATTGTCAGAACCCTCCTATAATGATGTCCTGTCACCTGCCGCTGCTCTTCCTATAATGGCGGTGGCCTTCTGGTGTGTGTGGGCTGCACACTCATCTCCTGAGGTCACGTCTGTTCCCGAGTCAGCTCCAGAGCTCCCGTCTGATCACAAGCCTGCTCCAGAGCTCCCGTCTGATCACAAGCCTGCTCCAGAGCTCCCCTCATTTGGAGAAGCCATGCCAGTGCCTCCTGAGGTGTCAGCCTTGGCTGTAGATCCTCCCACAGAGGCGGCATCCCTCTACAACCTCTCTGCTTCTCCCCTTATTCTGTCTGCCTCCTCTGTCTCTGCTGTTCCTAGGTCCCAGGCCATAACGCGGTTTCCTGCTCCAGAGCTCCCGCCCGGTCTCAAGTCAGCTCCAGAGGTCCCGTCTGGTCTCAAGTCTGCTCCAGAGGCCTCTGCCTGACCAATGAAATAGCTCCAGAGGCCTTCCCTGTCGGAGAAGCCGCCTAATGCCTCCTGAGGTGTCAGCTTCTGTAGCTGATCCTCCTAGGGAGGCGGTAAGCAAGTATCCTGTGGTCTCTCTGCTTCTTCTCCTGTTCTCTCTGCCTCCTCTGTCCCTGTTTCCCAGGGTCCCAGTCCATGACGTTGGTTCCTGCCTGGCCTCTGAGGGTTCTGCGCCCTGTTCGGGCTTCTCTGCTCTCCTCTGGAGGCTCCTATGCCCTGCTCTGCCTCACCAGCTTCTGAGGGCTCTGCGCTTCCTGCTTTGTTTCCTCCTGCTCCGCCTCTTAGTATGCCTGCCCTGTTTCTGCTGCCTCATCTCTGAGTGGCTCCTCTGCTTCTGTTTGCCTCCTGCTCCTGAGGTAGTTCTGTGCTCCTGCTCCTCCTGCACTGCCCTGAGTGGCCTCTTGTGCTCTCCTGCTCCATTCCCACTGCCTCCTGGAGAGGGCTCCTGTGCCTCCTGCTCCGCCTCCGGCACCGCCCTGGAGGGCTCCTGTGCCTCCTGCTCCACCTCTAGCCCCACCCTGGTGGGCTCCTGCTCTGTCGGTCCTGCCTCAATCACTGGGCCTCCCACATGGACCTGGTCCTCCAGCCCTCGCCCTGTCTCACTCCCGCCCCACCGTTCCCCTGGACTGTTATGCTGTTGGAGCATCTGGAAGCCGCTCCTTGGGGGGGAGCTATGTCACGAATCTGGTCGGTGTCCCACTGTCCGCTCACCGCCAGATGTCACTCTCACCCTGTCACACACAGACTGTTGCACCACACCCCGGAACTACATTCCCCATCAGCCATTGCACTTCACCCGCGACCAATCAGCGGCGCTATAAAAGCCCCGGTCTTTCCACTTGCAAACCACGGATTGTTGAATTGTTGAATTGTTGTATTCCTAGTTCCTGTTCCAAGTTCCTGGTTCCTGGTTTTTGATCTCTCGCCTGGTTATCTCGTTATCGTCTGTCTAGCCGCCTGCCTTTTCGGACTATCGCTCGTTTTCCTGGACTATTCTTCTGTCTCGCCTCCTACATTTCTGTTTACTGTTGTTTGACCCTGCCTGCACGACTATGTCTTTGTCTTGTATTATCAATAAAAGCTCGCATATGGATCCGCTCGCCTCACGTCACTCATTCCGCGTAACAATAACAGAGGGGACCGCTGGGTGACAGGAGAAATTGGAAAGCCATTTCCAGACAACACAGTTACCAGATGCTTTGTAGCATCTTGGTATGTTTGATATGTTAAATCTTTCTAGAAGGTTTTGTACAAATTTAATTTTAGTCAATGTTGCAAAATGAAGATAAATCGATCATCAAGCCAATGCGCACATGAATCACCCAACTCAACTTTGTCCTTAGTCTATATCAAAAGGAGCAGCTGATTGATTTGAAGAAAGAAGGCTACAGTGATGCTTTCATGGATCAACTGCAACCTCATATTAAAATATCAGACTGGTGAGTGTTTACTCAAAGTCCCATTTTATACTACAGTATCTTAGGTGGTGAATTCTGTCATCATTTACTCACCTTCACTTTATTTTAAACCTGTGATTTCTTTGTACAAAATAAGATACTTAATACTTTTTTGGTCCATACGATGAAAGTCTCATGTGGTTTGAACATCAGCTTAAAGACTAAAAATGTCACACAGGTTTTGAATGACATGAGTGAGTGTAAATGATAACAGAGTTTTCATTTTTAGATGAACTATCCCTTTAGGAACACAGTATCAGTGTTAAATCAAATTCTAATATGAAAACACAATTTTTGAACAGAACCACATTTATTGGATGTCTCATCTGCAGGTATACCCCAGTCTCTAATTACAGTCAGTATAAGATGTATGTAGAGTTGCTTGATCAAGAGAAGAAACCGATCAGTTACCATAATCCTTATAAAGTTATCCTGCATCGGAATGATTATCCATGGTGTCAAGTGAGTAGAATAACACTGACAGTCCAAATATTCCCCTGTAATCAAATTAATAGTCGAAGCTTTAAGAGTCCCTGTGTTTGTTCTGTTTTATTTCAGATGACCTACGTCTTTACGTATTATGGACCTGGAGTTCGGTTTATCCGTTTCTGTCATGCAGGGATGGGAATGCAGATCACTAACAGTAGTGTGGAAATCTGTCCAGCTGCAGAGAGGTAGTGTTTTCCTGTGTGCGTGTTTTTTTAAATATTTTTTTACATTCTTACATTTTTTACAATTCCTTAATCCTAAACAGGCACAAAAGTGACCTTCAGGTAAAGAAATCTAATGATTAGAACAGGAGACATATCAAGCATAATGTCACAAAGCTTTATTCTAACTAAGATTGTTATACTGTTAAATGAAGGACATTAGTTGACAACTATAACTACAGCCAAAGACATGTACTGCTTAAGGGTAGGTGGCTTTACCAAAATTTTATCCACAAGTTTCCTATGCCCTATAAGGCCTTGCGTCAAAAGTGGGAGCATCTTCCAGTTTGAAGTAAACAAGCGGGACGTGACATTCATTCAACAGTTGACAGTAGTGATGGGCAAATGAAGCCTTGTGAAGCACTGACTGTTTTGGGAAAAGATTTAAAGAGTGTGTTGAAAACAGCACAATCTGCTGATAAAGCAGCCAAAAGCCTTTGAAAGAAACACCGCTGGACTAAACATTCACCACACATTCCAAAGATCTACTCGTGTTACGTGCACAAATATAAGTCTAACAGTGTGTGTGTTTGTTTGTTGAATTTTTGTATCTGATAAATTAATTTACCCATTAAACTGTGGCATTAAATGCTAGTACGAATATCTATATAAAGTAATAGAAGAATAATGTACATATATGAACTGCATATGGCAAATATTTAATTTTCCTGAAATAATTTGAACCAATGCTTTGGTTCAATACATCACTAGTTAACAGTCATTGAAGATTTAGCAAAGATTTAGCAGTCCAAACTTGCTAACAATGTGGGACAGCTTTGAACAGCACATGTTGTCCCTGAGCACCATAATGACGTCTCATAAAGGTTTGCAACTTTACAAAGTAAACAATGATCCGGAAAAACGCTAATTAGCACACAAAATACCACTGGTTGTTACAGAGTGCGCAGAGATGACGCGTGAAGCATGCGGATCCAAATGCAAACTTTTATTCGAGGGACGAGACAAAGACATGGTCAAAGCAGGCAGGGTCAGAACAATGGCAAACAGGTATTTAGACAGCAAGACGAAGAGGAATCCGTAACTTGGGCGAGGGTCAATCCACGGCAAACATTAACCGAAGGGAGAGACGAAAGAATAATCCAGGCAGGCGAGGGTTTCAAAAGGCAGGCAGCGAGACAGACTAAACGAAATAACTAAGGCGAGATAACAAGACAGAAAAACAAGAAACTAGATACAGGATAACCAGGAAACGCTTTGTATGAATGCTAAACACAGTTCAAAACTCAGCAGCGACTGACAGGAAGACCGGGGCTTAAATACTGTCTCCGATTGGCGCAGAAGCCCTCCAGGGCAGAGCAGGAGGCGCAGGAGGTGGAGCAGGAGGCGCAGGAGCCCTCCAGGGCGGAGCAGGAGGCGCAGAATCCCTCCAGGGCGGAGCAGGAGGCTGACCCTCCAGGATGAACAGGAGGCACAGAAGCCTCCAGGGTGGAACAGGAGACGCGGGGCGCCCCCCTGGCGTGAACAGGGAGGCTGAAGCTCCCTCCAGGGCGGAGCAAGAGGCGCCAGGCCCCAGGGCGGAGCAGGAGGCGCAGGGGCTCCAGGGCAGAGCAGGAGGCTTAAAGCCCTCCAGGGCGTGAACAGGAGGTGCAGACTTCAGGGCTGAACAGAGGCACGAAGCCTCCAGGGACCTCTGGAGGCATTGGCGCAGCTTCTCCGACAGGGGAGGCCTCTGGAGCGGACTTGAGACCAGACAGGACCTCTGGAGCAGACTTGAGACCAGACGGGACCTCTGGAGCAGGCTTGAGATCAGACGGGAGCTCTGGAGCAGGCTTGAGACCAGACGGGAGCTCTGGAGCAGGCTTGTGATCAGACGGGAGCTCTGGAGCAAGCTTGTGATCAAACATGACCTCAGGGGCTGACTTGTGAACAGACGTGACCTCAGGAGCTGACTTGTGAACAGACGTGACCTCAGGAGCACAGTGTGCAGCCCACACACACCAAATGGCAACCGCCATTAAGGGAAGAGCAGCAGCGGGTGGCAGGGTCTCTTTACTGGTGGGTTTAGAAGGTGCCGATGCCACAGGGAGGCTGGCTGCCCGCACTGACACCAGTGGTGGGTCCAGCACGCTGGCCATCATGACAGGCCGTGCCCTTGGGGTGTCGGACGAGACATGGCGAGGCTCTGGGCCGTCAGACGAGACATGGCGAGGCTCTGGGCAGTCAGACGAGACATGGCGAGGCTCTGGGAGATCAACTGAGACTTGACTTGGTTTGTGAAGTTCGACTGTGACTTTACTTGACTCAGAAGATACTGCCGTGACTCGACTTGACAACAGGAACAACAGCTCTGACTGGGCTCTGGGCGATCAGACAAGACGTAACGGAGCTCTGGACGGACAGACGAGACTTGGCTTGGCTCTGGACGGACAGACGAGACGTGGCTTGGCTCTGGATGGACAGACGAGACATGACTTGACTCTGGGCCGTCGGATGGGACGTGACTTGGTTCGTGGGGACCGGCTAAAGCTTGACTTGGCTCATGGAGATCAGCTGTGGCTTGACTTGGCTTGTGAAGTTCAGTAATGACTGGACTAGACTCGTGGAGATCAGCGGTGACTTGACTTGGCTTTACTGGAACAACTGTAATTTGACTTGGCTTTATTGGAGCAGCTACAGCTTGACTTGACTTTTCAGGAGCAGCTGTGACTTGACTTGAATTTGCTGGAGTAGCTGCGGCTTGACTTGAATTCGCTGGAGCAGCTGCGGCTTGACGTGATTTAGGAGGTGCTGTATCTTGGCTTGAATCAGGATGTGAAGCTGTGTCTTGGCTTGTCTCTGAAAGGACAACTGCGACTTGGCTTAGCACAGGAACCTCAGCTGCCACGTGCTTTGACTTAGCAGGAACAGCAGCTGTAATGTGACTTGACTCAGGAACCACATCTGGATGGGCGACCATGATGGATGCAGACTCTGGAGCAGAAGACATGACATGAGCAGGCTGTGGCTTGGCTGACATGACGTTAGCGGGCGCTGGCTTGGCTGACGTGGCGCCAGCAGGCTCTGGCGTGGCGGCTATCTTGTGCAGTGGCTCAGGAAAGATGGCCGGCTGTAACTTGACTTGAGACAGGAACGGCAGCTGTAGCTTGACTTGACTCTGGAACAACAGCCATGGCTTGACTTGACACTGGAAACACAGCTGCACCTTGACTGGACTTGGAAACTTGACTTGCCTTGGGAAACACAGCTGCAACTTGACTTGACTCGGAAACTTGACTTGATTCAGGCGGCTTGACTTGACGGGCTGCAACTTGACGACAGAGCAGCTGCAACTTGACTTTCCGAACTTGACTTGACCAGGAATGCAGCTGCAGTTGACTTCTGGGAAACACAGCTGCAACTTGACTTGACCGGGAACTTGACCTCAGGGCGTTGAACTCAGCTTGAACTTGACTTGACTTGGAGCTGCAACTTGACTGGACTTGGAAACTTGACTTGCCTGGGAAACACAGCTGCAACTTGACGACTTAAACTGACTTGATTCAGGAAGCGGGCTGCAACTTGACTTGACTCGGAAACACAGCTGCAACTGACTTGACTCGGGAAGCAAACTTGACGGCTCAAGCGAAGACTCAGAAAGCGCGCTGCAAGTTGACTTGACTCGAAACACAGCTGCAACATTTGACCGAAACGTGACTCAGAGCGCAGCTGCAACGACTTGACTTGGAAACTTGACTTGACTCGGGAAACACAGCTGCACCTTGACTTGACTCGGGAACTTGACGTGACTCAGGAAATGCAGCTGCAACTTGACTTGACTTGGAAACTTGACTTGACTCAGGAAACACAGCTGCTACTCTCCATGGCTCGGGTATGGCAGCTGTGACGTGACAGAGCTCCGTTTTCGCCGCTATTTTGTGAACGGGCTCCGCCGTCGCCGCCGTAGTATGAACGCGCTCCAGCGCGGCCGCCATCTTGCGAACTGGTTCTGCTGACGCCGCCATTAGATGAGCGCTATCCGTAGTCGTCGCCATTGCTTGAGCGCGCTCCAGCATGGCCGCCATTTCACGAGCGAGCCAGGCGGCCAGCGGTTCCGTGGCGTCGCGCTCCTTATCCGCGACACCCACAGTAGATGGTGAGATAACCAGGAAACGCTTTGTATGAATGCTAAACACAGTTCAATACTCGGCAGCGACTGACAGGAAGACCGGGGCTTAAATACTGTCTCTGATTGGCACAGGTGATAAGAGCAGTGGCTGATGGGCAATGTAGTCTGGGGTGTGGTATAACAGTCAGTGTGTGAAAACAAGGTGAGGGCGACATCTGGTGGTGAGTGGTCCGCAGCTCACCGACCAGATCCGTAACACTGGTATACTACTACTGCCGCCTCACCAGAAGCTGTACCCACATTCTTTTTTAAAGTAGCCCCCCTCGGAAACAGGTGGATATCCTGGTGTGATATATATAGTAGGGTTGTCAGTTGAACGCATTAACTTAAGTAATTAAGCTTAAACAAAACATCAAACACATCTCATTTGAGTTGGCGCCGGTAGCTGTTGCGCTATGGGTGACCCCTAAGCTTCGAATCCCGGCTTGAGGACCTTACCCGATCCCGCCTCCCTCTCCTCTCTCTCAGTTCACTTCCTGTCAGCTGTACACTGTTCCATCGTAATGAAAGCACAAGTGCCCCCACAAAAAACACATCACATTACAACATGAATGGCTATTATGTTAAATTAAAGGGGTCATATGATGTTGCTAAAAAGAACATTATTTTGTGTATTTGGCGTAATGCAATGTATTTATGTGGTTTGAGGTTTAAAAAACACGTTATTTTCCACATACTGTACATTATTGTTGCTCCTCTCTGTCCAAACAACATGTATCTGGAATGTTTAGCTTTGCGCCTATTGTTATTTAATTCTGAGGAAGCAACTCTTGGGTTGGAAGCACGCTTGCGGTTTCTTCCCCCTGTTTGGGAGCATGGTGCTATACCTCTCTTCCTCTGAGGAGGTTAAACTGGGGTTGTGACTGAATGCTGGGAAAAGTGTGCTTTCTCCATTACAGAGAACCACTTATCTGGGCGTGGTGTGGGATTCGACCATGATGCAGGCACGCCTGTCTCCTGCTCGGATCGAGTCGATCCTTGCGGCAGTCAGGTGAAAGTAGGCCGGTCACTCACTGTCAAACAGTGCCAGAAACTGCGGGGTCTGATGGCAGCTACGTCCGGAATACCTTTTGGCCTGCTGTGACCCCTGCAGTGGTGACTCAGAACCAAGGGATTTCCCCTTGTCAAACAGTGCCAAGTCAAAGAGGTCCAAATGGAAGTCAAAGAGGTCCACTGTTGTTTGGACTCTTCAACAGGTTCGGAATAACAAAGTGGGGAGTACATCACAGAATTTTTGTGTGAACTACCCCTTTAAGAACACAGTACCAGCATTTGACATCAGGTTCTAAATTGAAAGCCTGGTTTGTTTATAGGAACCCTTTTTGATGTTTGTCCGATGCAGGTATGCCCCACGCCATGATTGTGGAAGTGAATATCAGATCTGTGTAGAGTTGCTTGATGAGAGAAAAAAACCCATCAGAACGTTTAAACCTGAGAAAGTTATATTTTCATTTAGGAACGGCGAGCCGTGGAGTCAAGTGAGTAGAATAATACTGATCCTCAGATTATTACATTTATTATTATTTATTATTATGAGAGGTAGTGTTTCCAACGTAAACAGTAAACACATGATCCCTACAAATTAAGGTGGTCACACACCAAACAAGAAGCACAATGCCACAATTCAAAGGTATCGCACACCATATGTGTTACGTTCAGTTCAAGACAGCAGCCCAAAACAGTTAATCTAATCAACAAACATGCAAACGTTCACTTCAGATAGAAACAATGCAAGACATACTTCATTTTTTCAGAAGCAGATTAGGGTGCAGCCGAATTAAGAGTTTCTATCACTTAGAGTATTGTCTTTTGGTTTACTTTAATATCATCAGAATGTCAAACTTAACTTCTGGGTCATTCCAGCTGGAATCATCAAATTTTGGAAAAGTTCCCCACCTGACCCCCTCAGATTTGTCTGAAAAAAATCTATGTGATGGGTAGTATGCCCAATAGATCATATACAAAATTTCAAATCTCTACTGTGCGTACTTTTTTCACAAAAAAATCTGTAAAAAAGTTTGTTTTTTACCCCGTTTTGGCATCACATAACAACTTTCAGTAACTGTTATGTTACACATTTATTTGTGTTGGTGGTATACATTATTAAAGTGACTCATGTCTGGAAGTATGTTTTTTGTATTTTTTGTATAAGTGGAACATTAATAAATTCTGTTGAAATGCCCATACCAAGTTGAATAGCAAAACTGAACAATAGGATCAGTGATGAAACTCTGAGTTTTAAAAAAATCATTACAGAAAAATGAGGCAAAACCCCATCCCAATTTTTTTATATTTTATCAATAAGAACATGCTCTTTCAAAAAAAAAAGTTTTATGTTCACACCTGGTGTCATTCATGGGAAATATTGCTCTGAACATTGGTGTAAATAGTTTTTTTCCATTTTTGGACCTTAATATCTCAACATCCATCAGACTCTATTGTCTGATATCAAAGGATGTGAAAGACATGGTACATATCAGACCATTTACCAAGTTTGATGCTTATACATTGAAGATTGAGGTTTCTATGGACATCTGAAAACCCTTAAAGTAATAGTTTCAAAGAAAAGTAGAGGGCCAGCATTCAGGTGTAAATTCAGTAACAATGCTGTGAGTTGTAATTCATGCAGTTCTGGACTAGGACTCTTAGCCCAGAAAATTTCATGGACCTGGCACAAATAGTTCTGGAGATATTTCAGTCTGAACATGGTCACTCAGGCTGTGATGCCAAAACGGGGTAAAAAACAAACTTTTTTACAGATTTTTTTGTGAAAAAAGTACGCACAGTAGAGATTTGAAATTTTGTATATGATCTATTGGGCATACTACCCATCACATAGATTTTTTTCAGACAAATCTGAGGGGGTCAGGTGGGGAACTTTTCCAAAATTTGATGATTCCAGCTGGAATGACCCAGAAGTTAAGTTTGACATTCTGATGATATTAAAGTAAACCAAAAGACAATACTCTAAGTGATAGAAACTCTTAATTCGGCTGCACCCTAATCTGCTTCTGAAAAAATGAAGTATGTCTTGCATTGTTTCTATCTGAAGTGAACGTTTGCATGTTTGTTGATTAGATTAACTGTTTTGGGCTGCTGTCTTGAACTGAACGTAACACATATGGTGTGCGATACCTTTGAATTGTGGCATTGTGCTTCTTGTTTGGTGTGTGACCACCTTAATTTGTAGGGATCATGTGTTTACTGTTTACGTTGGAAACACTACCTCTCATAATAATAAATAATAATAAATGTAATAATCTGAGGATCAGTATTATTCTACTCACTTGACTCCACGGCTCGCCGTTCCTAAATGAAAATATAACTTTCTCAGGTTTAAACGTTCTGATGGGTTTTTTTCTCTCATCAAGCAACTCTACACAGATCTGATATTCACTTCCACAATCATGGCGTGGGGCACACCTGCATCGGACAAACATCAAAAAGGGTTCCTATAGTTCCACAGTAGAGATCTGAAATTTTGTATATGATCTATTGGGCATACTACCCATCACATAGATTTTTTTCAGACAAATCTGAGGGGGTCAGGTGGGGACCATTTGATGATTCCAGCTGGAATGACCCTTCTGTGTTTCCCCTCTTAGCTTCAGATTCACAAATCGTAACTTGCTCAAGAATCCCAGTGCACAAGGTGATTCATGTAATAAAGATTGTAACCATAAGTGTCACTATAATAAACTGTTACTTCAGGTAAAGTCTCTTTTCTGATGTTCTTATTAGAGAAATTTGAAGGATGGGAGATTGTAGCTAATGGAGGTCACCAGTGGGTGACACAAGGAAATAGGAGAACATTTCCGGTCTCTAAATGTTTTGTGACGTCTTGTGGGTATGTTTGAAATTTTAGATCCTTCAAGAAAGTTCTGAGCTCATTTAATTTCAGTCAATGTTGCTATATGAAAATAAACTAAACATAAAGCCAATTCACACATTAATAATAAATTTTGTCCTCAGTCTGTGTTTGAAGGAACAGCTGATTGATTTGAAGCAAGAAGGCTACAGTGAAGCTTTCATGGATCAACAGCAACCCTATATCAAAATATCAGACTGGTGAGCGTTCACTCAATCTGCCATTTCAGGCTACAGTATCTTAGGTGGTGGATTTCATAGCTGGTGTGATGTGATTTGTGTTTGGTAGTATAAGAACACAAAGTGATATATCATTCATATTTTAATGTTTTATGTTTAAGGCATTTCAGTTTGTAATTTTACTGTAGGAATCTGCATGAGCTCTGACACAAATGGCACAGTTGAGCTTCGAGCAACCCGAGATCAAGTCCAGGCTGTACTGTCCTTCACAATAAAAACTAAATAAATAAATAAATACTAGCATACACACACAGGACAGAAAGTGAATTTAAATGTCATTAAAGGCATAGTTCATCTAAAAATGCTAATTTTGTCATCATTTACGCACCCTTATGTCATTCCAAACCTATGTGAATTTCTTTCTTCTGCATTTCATTGTTTCTTCTCTGAAGCACAAAAAGGTATTTTGAAGAATGTCTCAGTGTTTTTTTTTTTTATTTATACAATAAACGTTTGAGTTTTGAAATGCCTCATTTTGTATTTCGCATAAGAAAGTCACACAAGTTTGAAATGACACGAGTGACACAAGTGAGGGTAAATGATGGCACTTTTTATAGACAGTACTACTGTTAAATCAGATTCTAATTAGAACAGAACCATTAATGTCATTAATGTGATGTCTCATCTGGAGGTACGCCCCACTCTCTGATTGTGGAAGTGAGTATCAGATCTGTGTGGAGTTGCTTGATGAGAAGAAGAAACCCATCAGTACCTTTCAGCCTGAGAAAGTTTTCTTTCAAAAGGGGAAAATGTATCCATGGCGTCAAGTGAGTAGAATAATACTCACAGTCCAATTATTCCCCTATTATCAACTAATAGTCAAAGCTTACGTGTCCCTGTGTTTGTTCTGCTTTATTTCAGATGACTCACGTCTTTATGAATTATGGACCTGGAGTTTGGTTTATCCGTTTCACTCACGGTGGAAAGGATACAAAATTTCAGAAAGGCCAGCGTGGAATACAGGTCACTAACAGTAGTGTGGAGGTCTGTTCAATTGATTGAGTGTTTTCCTGATTTAAATTTAACAGCTGCAAAAGTGGCCTTCAAATGAGGAACTGTAGTGATTCAGTATGCTATAAGGAGATAAATCAACTATAACGCTACAATTGCTCTATTGCAATTAAACATTGTGTGTTATATTGTTAAAATGAAGGACCTTAGTTGCCTAGTTGCCAACTGTAACTATAACCATAGACGTACTGCTCATCAAATAATCAATTACTTGATTGAAATAAACATCTCAAAGTTACTGTGTGCAAGTGATGTTATGTTCAGCACTAAAGCTTTGAATGCAAATTGATGCTTGATTATGAAATGACAGGTGAAGTTCTGGGGCTTAAAAGAGACAAATCAGAGGCAGCAAACTTGGAGTTTATTGAGGCAAAAGTCAAATTTAATAGTTAATAATTCACCATAATCATGGTTTCAGTTAACTCAGTATCCGAACTGACAGTGGTATGTTAGTTGTTACTTATCGTGTGAGGAAGGGGCGAACAAAGACGAAGGTCAAAGATAAAGTCTTTATTACATTCCAAAGGCAAAACAGGAGGAGGGTAAATACACGCACACATTGACGAGACCAGAACCCCAAACAGAATGCAACTATAAAGACGGGTGATAAAGATGAACTTAATTAAGGCACAGGTGATACAAGGTAAACTAATAATGACTAAACAAAAACTATTACCAGTCACATTATTATTATTACTATTATTAATTTAGTCTTTTGGAGTTATATTTAAAGGGTTGCAATATGTGCAGTGTGAGGACCAAACCAAATCTCCAGGTACTCTTCTGAGAACCAGGCTAAAAAACTCACGTGCATCCTTGCTTATAATGCTGTTCATTAAGAGAAAGTAAATAAACAGTAATTCAAGCACACCAATAAATTTAGGGGAAAAGGGTACAATCAGTGATCTATTTTTTAATCTTCATCTTTCATCTCAGCAACAATGTTCATATACATTTCGTTCTTTCATATAATTTCTGTCTGCCTTCATTAAAATAACTAAATAATTAAAAATTAAAATAACCTCATGGCCGATTTGTGACACGTGTCTATATTAGCTCACTCTGATTGGCTGAAAAGTACATCTTGGAGGGCTCACAAGCAACGTGTTGGAGACTCCTGGAGGATATTTCAGAAAGCAGGTTATGTGACATACCCGGGTATGTTTCAGGGTTATGGCAAGCCGTTTTAATTTAATCTAAAAGCCGTACTAGTATCTATTTTCATGGTACTAGTACTTATTTTTTAGTTACTAGTATCTTTTCAATTAAGTACTAATACTTATTCATTAGCTACTAGTACTTATTCTTTAGCTACTAGTACCTTTTTAAAAGATACTAGTACGTATTCATTAGACACTAGTTCTTATTTATTAGTTACCAGTACTCATTCTTTAGATACTAGTACCTATTAAATAGACACTAGTACTTATTTATTAGATACTAGTACTTATTCATTAGATATGAGTATCTATATAATAGCTACTGGTACTTATTCGTTAGATACTAGTACTTATTTATTAGATACTAGTACTTATTTCAGTAGTGACTAGTAACTATTATGTTGTTACTAGTAAAACATTTTACATTTTACCATTGATTTCTATGTGATCTGTCATTGAGATATCAACTTTTCAGTTTTGACTAGTATGTATTCCAGTTGTGATTAGTACATAATTTTTATGTACTAGTAGTTAAACATTCGGTACTAGTACTTATTTTTAGATACTAGTACCTATTATTAGATACTAGTACTTAATCATTACATACTAGTATTTATTTATTAGATACTCTAACCTATTAAATAGATACTAGTTCTTAATTATTACGTACTGGTAATTATTCATTATATACTAGTTCTTATTTATTTGATACTAGTACTTATTTAATAGGTACTAGTACCTTGTAATTAGATACTAGTTCGTATTTGTTACATACTAGTACTTACTGATTAGCAACAAGTATTATTCAAAAGATACTAGTACACATTTATTAGATACTAGTACTTATTTGAAATGTTACTAGTAAGATTTTTTATTTTACTAGTAAAATGTTTAATTGAACTCTACTGTGGCCGTTCAGACTAGTCATAACTTAAGACGAGTAAAAAAGCAGATCTGACTAGTAAGATAAAAATTGTTTCTAGTAATAATTATGAAAGATACTAGTGTTTAATAAATAAGTACTTGTACCTAATTAATAACTACTAGTATCTATTAAATATTTACTATGTAATGAAATTAGTACCAGTATCTATTAAATAAGTACTAGTATCTAATGAATGCTTCCTAGTAATATTTAAATAGATACTAGTCACTATTGCAATAATTACTAGTCAGAAATGAAACGATGATATCAAAAACAGATTAACTACCTTTCCCCCGTTCATTTGGAGATATCTTTAACCTCATAAAGTACTAGTAAGAATGTATTTTGAGATATCTTCTTTTAAAAAGATCATTACATAAACATGAGTACCTCTCCACCTTCCAGTCAGAGTCCACATGGCAACACAATACATTAATATGCTGAATTAATCTGATTGCTAAGTAGGGCTAACTGGATTTGTATGTTAGCCTACCTTGCTAATTGTTTACCATGAAAACAAGAAAATATTACAAACATGCTGTCCAACAAAAGTATAATGATATGTTTAGTCCAAATACACATCACAACATCAGTCTTTGAAATAACTTATTTTTGTGATCTGACATGGTTTTATTAAACAGAATGAGGCAGAAATCATGCCACTTTATATTATTCTAAACAGTGATAAAGGCTATGTCGGTTAGCATTGCATTTTAAATTTACTTTATTCTATATAAAAAAAATTTTTATTTTTCTTGCAGCTATATTTATTATTGTATTTATTCTTAAATGCTTAAATGCTTTTGTATATATATTATAGTGAAAAAGTGTTATTACAAAAGTAATATTCGTTATTTTGTTTAATGTTTCTATATAGAAATATTAAACATAATCATTATTAGTTATATTGATATATAAAAACAATGTTTTTGGCCAAATTGTGAAGCCCTACAAATACAGCACACCTGGTGTGTGTGTGTTTTAATTAATATAATTTGGCCTTTTTTTTTTTCAAATAAAGAAAATGTATGTCTGAAAACAATAAAGGTTTGGATTTTGTATGCCCTGTACAGAATATTTAGTATCTATTAATATCTAGTATCTATTAAGTTCAGGATATCTTTGGTCTAAAAAGTTACTAGTAACTAAAAAAATAAGTACTAGTTCTATCTTTTCTTAACAGGAAGATTGTAATTAAATACTAGTCACTACTGGAATAAGTACTAGTATCTAAAACATAAGAACTAGTATCTAATGAGTAAGTACTAGTTACTTTAAAAAAGACACTAGTAGCTAAAGAATAAACACTAGTAGCTAAATAATAAGCACTAGTAGCTAATGAATAAATACTAGTACTTAATGGAAATGATACTAGTATCTAAAAAATAAGTACTAGTAGCATGAAAATAGATACTAGTGCGGCTTTTAGATTAAATGTTAAAACGGCTTGCGATAACTCGTCTTATGTTATGAGTAGTCCAAATAACCACAATAGTGTTCAATTAAACATTTTACTAGTAAAATAAAAAATCTTACTAGTAAAATTTCAAATAAGTATTAGTATCTAATAAATGTGTACTAGTATCTTTTGAAAAAATACTTGTTGCTAATCCATAAGTACTAGTATGTAACAAATACAAACTATTACCTTTTTAGTAGGTTAGAGTATCTAATAAATAAGTACTAGTATCTAATGATTAAGTACTAGTATCTAAAAAATAAGTACTAGTACCTAATGTTTAACTACTAGTACAAAAAAATTATGTACTAGTCACAACTGGAATACATACTAGTCAAAACTGAAAAGTTGATATCTCAATGACAGATTACATAGAAATTAATGTTAAAATTTTAAATTTGTTACTAGGAACAACAGAATAGTTACTAGTCACTATTGAAATAAGTACTAGTATCTAATAAATAAGTACTCGTGTCTAATGAATAAGTACTAGTATCTTTTAAAAAGGTACTAGTAGCTAAAGAATAAGTACCAGTAGCTAATGAATAAGTACTAGTACTTAATGAAAAAGATACTAGTATCTAAAAAATAAGTACTAGTAGCATGAAAATAGATACTAGTACGGCTTTTAGATTAAATGTTAAAACGGTATGCCATATAACATCAGCTGTTAACATCAGCCGTGTATATTACACTTTCCCAGAAGAGACTGCTGCCACATTAAGAGTTAGTTGATGTAGTCAGACTATGAAGCACAACTTCTGTGGATCCACGCCTACCTCAGAATGCACAAAAGTGTTGAATAAACGTCCAGTGGATGAGAATACAAGAATGGATCAGTCAGAGAGCAGTCGAGTTGCTTCAAGAAACTTTGAAACCAGCTCAGGCGCAGTAAGTTGCTGACTTATTGTTTTATTTGTTATATGGAATGGGGATGTAGAGCAGTTTAATTATCAGCAGTCGTTCACACAAGCAAGATTCACCCAAGCAAGACTTGTAAGAAAAGATTTCTAGGCGTTGTATTTCAGAGTTCGATCGGATTGAATGGTGTGGTTTATTCCTGTTCTAATACAAGTGAGAGTGCATGTACACACTTGATGGAATTGAAAACCGAGCTGCAGTGACAGAAATAGCGTACTGACATATGACGCGTGGTTATATAAGTGCGTGTCCTGTTATTACCAAGTATACCCAGCTGCAGCCTGCAGAACGGGGCGGGGCTACACGCGGGGCGGGGCTACACGCATCGCCCCGCCCACAAATGTTTTCATTGGCTAATGACATGTAATGACGTTGTCAACTCCGTAAACAGGAAATGCGGTTACGAGCATAGTTCAAGCTACGATTCATTCGTGATATTAAATATCTGTTACATATAAAATATTAAACAATATATTATAAATTCGTTAATTATCTATATGTGATATTAATAAATGGTTCAGTTGGCTAATGACATGTAATGACCACCTCTGTTAACAGGAAATGCGGTTAAGAGCACAGCTGAAGCTATATATATATATATATATATATATATATAAAATATCATTCGTGATATTAACTTACATACAAAAATAAACAATATATTATGAATTTGTTAATTATCAACACGCAATATTAATCTATACCAATACATTATGTTTTCATTCATTATTTTGGGCAAAATTTCATTATTATTTCTAAGCAAGCATCCACTTCCTGCTTTCGACCTGGCATATCTTTGTGCATTAAGAACTGTATATCGCAACGATTAATGTTTATTTGCAAATTTAAATTATTTATGGGTTTTTATTTTTATTTACGCATTTACTTGTATTTAATGTTTTTTTTTTGTCACCAACTCAACACTTAAAGTTTCTTTGAAAATGTTGTCTTAGAATTATGAATTGATAAAGTGCCATTTTTATAAGAACTACATGACAGCTATTGCTTTGTTGTGATAACAAAACCTTTCACAATAAATTATGTGTACATGTAGAGATAAAATATAGAGATTACCTCATGTTAAAGAAAGTTGAAAGTTCAGAAGCGTTGGACTAAACAATATATGAAGAGGAACAAACTCAAAGAACATGAAGATAATGCAGTTTGAGTATTTAATTTCATTGGTCATACAAAACAGCAGTTTAACATCACTGTTTTATTAGCAGAGGCCCACCTGTTGTGTCTTCCGTTGTTACCACTTACATTTCACGTGTAATAATATACACACACACACATGTCTGGTTTATTATCTTTGTGGGGACTCTCCATAGGCGCAATGGTTTGTATACTGTCCACACTGTATTTTCTATCCCCTTATCCTAACCCTACCCCTAAACCTAACCCTTAGAGAAAACTTTCTGCATTTTTACTTTCTCAAAAAATCTCATTCTGTATGATTTATAAGCTTTTGTACCCATGGGGACCTCAATTTAGGTCCCCAACGTGACACGAGTCCCCATTAGTATGTGTGTATTCAGGTTTAAGTCCCCACCAGGATATATAAACCAAAAGCACGCACACACACACACACACACACACACAAGTTCCCTCCAGGATAAAAAACAAGACCAACACACACAAACCTTTTGGGTTAACATTGATTCTCCCTTCTACTACATTCCACAGGCATTCTAGCACTGGCACATAAAACAGGAGTCCATATCCTCTATACTGTCATAGAATCCTGTCAAGCAGCCACGCCTCCCATTACCATAAAACCCAGAGTAGGATTTGAACAACATTTTGCATTTGTTGCACTCTCTGATGTCAAAGGGCACCCGCAATTCAGCCTTGGCTGATGCATTCCACTTCTCCCAGTTCACAACACTGCCGGTTGCATAAAACTGTTTTAGACTGGTCTTACAAGTTAGTCATCTATTTTTTTTCTTTAAGACGGGTCTTTACTTTGTAAGCCATTTGCATAAAATCTTAGACTGGTCTAATTTAAGACCAAAAAGTTAGACTGATTACCCCATGGCTAACTTTTCCTTACAATCTATGTTGCCATGGAAACCAACTGTCAGCTGTGACAGATGTCACGGAGGCTTGACGAGAAATGAAAGGTTCGAGATGTGTCCCCTTGTAGCGTGACGGAAAACTCAAACGCGGAAACACACGAGTGAGCAGGTAAATCATGCAGTTGGTCTGAGAACGCTCCGATAAGGAGTAGAGATTTCCACCAAGAAATCCGCGTTCTCACACGCACACAGACAGGCAAATAAGCGCTCCGAAGAGCAGAGAGTTTACTCACGTGAGTGACGAAGTTGAAGGGACCTGACGATGAAGCGAGCATGAGCTCAATGTCTGGTGCCAAACAACACCTGCTTCCTGCTTAAATACCTGCGTGAAGTTACTTCCGGGTCCTCGTGACCTCACGTGATCCGGTGCGTGTGACAGTACCCCCCCCTCCAGGACCGGCGCCTGACGGTCCCGGGGCGGAGGATACCCGACGACGGTAGTCCTGGATGAGGGCTGGATCCAGGATGAACCGCCCAGGGACCCAAGAACGCTCCTCCGGACCGTAGCCCTCCCAATCAACGAGATATTGGGTGCCACGGCCCCGGGTTCGCGAGTCAAGGATCCGCCGGACGGTGTACGCAGGACCACCGTCAATGATCCGGACCGGGGGAGGTGCAGTGACCTGGGGAGACAGAGGGGAGAAGAAGACAGGTTTAAGTTGTGATTGATGAAATACAGGATGGATCCGGAGAGAGGCAGGCAGCTGGAGCCGGAAGGTGACAGGGTTTAGTCGGTGCGTGATCTTGTAGGGTCCGATGAATCGTGGAGTGAGTTTTTTGGTCTCTGTCTTTAGGTTGATGTTGCGGGTGGAGAGGTAGACCCTGTCACCTACATGGAACAATCGTCCCGGAGGGTGCCGGCGGCGGTGTTGAATGGTGTACCGACGATTGGCCTTCTGGATGGCAGTCCGAGCGGGGTTCCAGAGCCGCCGGCACCGGCGGACCAACTGTTGGGCGGACGGGACATCAACCTCCGGTTCTTGATGTTCGAACACCGGGGGTTGGTACCCGTAGCATACCTCGAAAGGGCTTAGATTGGTGGCCGAGGAGGTGTGCAGGTTGTTAGATAGTTCAGCCCAGACGAGGTAGCGCGCCCAGGAGCGCTGATGTTCACCCGCAAAACATCGAAGGAAGCGCTCCAGTTGTTGGTTGGCCCGCTCCGTCTGGCTGTTCGTCTGAGGATGGTGACCGGACGATAGGCTGGAGGTGGTACCGACCAGACGGCAGAAGGCCTGCCAGAACTTGGCCGTGAACTGGGGCCCTCTGTCCGAGACGATGTCCTTGGGGAACCCATGCAAGCGGACTACGTGTTCGAGTATGAGTTCCGCGGTGGTCTTGGCCGAGGGGAGTCCGGTGAGAGCCACCAGGTGCACAGCCTTAGAGAAACGATCCACAATGGTCAGGATGGTGTTCTTGCCCTGCGAGTCAGGGAGTCCAGTGACGAAATCGACCGAGATGTGACTCCAGGGGCGCTTGGGGATGGGGAGGGGCTGCAGCTCGCCGGTGGAAGGTGAGTTGATGGTCTTGGAGCGAGCGCAGATGTTACATGCCTGGACGTACTCCTGTACGTCTCTCCTCAACGTCTTCCACCAAAACGCCCTGCCGATAAACGAGATCGTCCTCTGGACCCCCTGGTGACCTGCCAAGGTGGAATCGTGCCCCCACTGGAGAACCTCTCTGCGGAGGTGGTCGGGCACAAAGAGCCGCCCAGCGGGGGTTTCGGGTGGAGGAGGGGCCTGGCTGTGACTCTGGCGGACTCTCTCTTCTAACCCCCACTGGAGAGGAGCCAGGATGATGTGTGGAGGCAGGACAGGCGCGGGATCCGAGGAGGTGGTGTCTCTTTGGTGTTGGCGTGAGATGGCGTCTGCTTTCGTATTCTTCGAGCCGGGCCGGTATGAGAGCTGGAAATTGAAGTGCTCGAAGAATAGAGCCCACCACGCCTGCCTGGGGTTAAGCTGTTTGGTCTGGCGGATGACGGTGAGGTTCTGGTGGTCGGTCCAGACGGTGAATGGGTCGCTGCCGCCCTGGAGCCAGTGACGCCACTCTTCTAGAGCCCACTTGATGGCCAACAGTTCACGGTCCCCTACCCCGTAACGCTGCTGTGTGGGATTGAACTTCCTCGAGAAAAAACTACAGGGATGTAGTTTCTCGTCTGGACCGCGTTGCGAAAGGACCGCTCCTACGCCCACATCGGAAGCGTCCACTTCGACAACGAAGGGTTTAGTCGGGTCAGGATGAATGAGAACCGGAGCGGTGGTGAACAGGTGACATAGCTTCTTGAAGGCTTGAACGGCTTCAGGTGTGAGTTGGAAGTCTCCACGTGATGGTTTGGTGAGAGCAGTCAGAGGTGCCGCAGTTGCGCTGAAGCCCTGGATGAATCGCCTGTAGAAATTGGCGAACCCCAGAAAACGTTGGAGCTGTTTGAGCGACGTAGGTAGGGGCCACGAGCGCACAGCCTCCAGCTTCTGGGGATCCATGGCCACACCCTGAGATGATATCACGAAGCCGAGGAATGTGGTGGTGTGCTGGTGAAAGGCACATTTCTCCAACTTGCAGTACAACTGGTGGGCCAGCAACGTTCTGAGTACTGCTCGGACATGCTGGGTGTGTTCCTCGAGCGTCTTGGAATATACGAGGATGTCGTCCAGGTAAGCGTAGCACCACCGACCCAGCATGTCCCGGAGAACGTCATTGATGAATTGTTGAAAGACGGACGGACTGTTGCACAGACCAAACGGCACAACCAGGGTCTCGTAGTGACCAGTGGGGGTTATGAAGGCCGTCTTCCACTCATCACCCTCCCTGATGCGGACCAAGTTGTATGCGCTCCGTAGGTCCAGCTTCGTGAAGAAGCGGGCACCAGAGAGGGCGTCCAGGGCGGTGTTAGTGAGAGGTAGTGGGTGACGGTTCTTGATGGTAATTTGATTAAGCCCCCGATAGTCAACGCATGGCCGAAGACCCCCGTCCTTCTTCTTCACGAAGAAGAAGCCCGCGGCCGCCGGTGAGCTGGAAGGACGGATAGTGCCGGCCCTGAGTCCTTCCGCCACGTACTCCTCCATCGCCTGGTGTTCCGCGGCCGACAGGGAGTACAGATGACCGCGGGGAGGCACCGCGCCCGGCACAAGGTCAATAGCAAGGTCGTAGGGGCGGTGAGGTGGTAGGCAAGCAGCGCGACCCTTACTAAAGACCTCGGCCAAGTCGCGGTACGGAGCGGGAATCTCCTCCAGCTTGACATCGGGGACCCCGGACTCCCCGGAACACGTCCCAGCCTCCGCCCGGAGACAGAGCTCCTGACAGGTCGCCCCCCAGTGGACGATGCGGTTGGTGGTCCAGGAGATGAAGGGATCGTGCTTGATGAGCCAGGGGTGCCCCAGGATGATCGGCGGTGACGTGATGGAGGTGATGTAGAGGTGAATTTTCTCTGAGTGATTGTCGATTTGAAGGTGAAGCTCTTTAGTGCGTTGGGTGACGGGACTGAAGTTGAGGGGGCGACCGTCAATGGCTGTGATATTTAGAGGCTGGGATAACACCTCAGTCTCAATCCCCAACTGGGCGGCATAAGCCTGATCGATAAAGTTCCCAGCCGCACCTGAATCAACAAATGCGGTGGTCACGATCCGTTGGTGGCCCATGAGGATTGATACCTGAAGGAGCAGCCGGGAAATGGCGGGACAGGATTTGATGGCAGCGGTACCAGATGAAGACCTCCCCCTCTTCACCTGGTCTGGCCGTTTCCCGGACGCAGAGGGCAGATAGCGCGGTGGTGGTCTGGGGAGGCGCAATAGGCACAGAGACCTTCGCGGTAGCGTCGAGCCCTTTCTGCTGCCGTCAGGGAGGTGCGCCCTATCTGCATGGGTTCCCCGGCTCCGGATGAGTGGGCCTCTGGAGCGGCCGGTGGAGGTGCAGATGGCGCAGCGACAGCGTGGGTGACGGGTGGATCCAGATGACGGTGACGGAGGGTGGAGCCTGTGGAGACATGGAAAGAGCGTTTAGTGTGATTCATTCGCTGATCCACCCGGAGGGCGAGCTGGATAATGCCCTCCAGGGTGGCCGGCAACTCACGCACAGCCAGTTCGTCTTTCAGACGGTTAGATAAGCCCTCGTAGAAGGCTGTGCGGAGTGCCGCGTCGCTCCATTTGGTTTGGACGGCGAGCGTACGGAAGTCCATGGTGTATTTGCTGACGCTGCGCTCGCCCTGCCTTAGATGGTACAAACGAGAGTCCACCTCCACCTCGCTCTCAGGATGTTGGAAGGCGGCCTTGAGCTGGGTGGTGAACTCGGGATACGAGTGAGCCGTGATCCCGTCAGCTTTCAAGACCGCCGCAGCCCACTCTGCTGCCTGCCCGGTGAGGAGAGAGACGAGGAGAGCAATCCGGCTGCGATCTGATGGATAACGTGCTGGCTGGAACTCAAACAGAAGGGAGAGGTTAGTTAAAAGTACATCGCACCGGGTTCCGGATCCATCCCATTTGCAGTGGCAGTGCGATCTTGGGTTGATGGGCGGGGCGGCCTGGATCTGCGGGGGCGATCTGCGCAGCAGCCAGGTCATCATAGTCCGCCTGCAGGGCGGTGAGGTCGGACTGGAGCGTCTCGCACTGCTGCCGAAACCCCGCGGTCTCGGCGCGCAGCGCGTTGACTTCCGCCCGCAGCCCCACCAGCTCCTGCCGCAGACTGAGGATTTCCCCCGACTGCTGCTGAATCACACCCCACAATTGTTCCAGCTCCGCCGGGACCATTTCGGGACCAGACATTCTGTCACGGAGGCTTGACGAGAAATGAAAGGTTCGAGATGTGTCCCCTTGTAGCGTGACGGAAAACTCAAACGCGGAAACACACGAGTGAGCAGGTAAATCATGCAGTTGGTCTGAGAACGCTCCGATAAGGAGTAGAGATTTCCACCAAGAAATCCGCGTTCTCACACGCACACAGACAGGCAAATAAGCGCTCCGAAAAGCAGAGAGTTTACTCACGTGAGTGACGAAGTTGAAGGGACCTGACGATGATGCGAGCATGAGCTCAATGTCTGGTGCCAAACAACACCTGCTTCCTGCTTAAATACCTGCGTGAAGTTACTTCCGGGTCCTCGTGACCTCACGTGATCCGGTGCGTGTGACAACAGATTTTTAAACAGCGTAGACTTTTGTTTGTCTTGTGCTATGGCAAATTTTAATCTTTGGGTTTATGAACATGCAATAAGAAGAGAAAGGTTTTTCAAAGACCGATCAAATCCACTGGAAGTTCTTTCTAAAAAGGAACTGTTTGAAAAACTGAGATTTCCAAGACATGCGATTCAACAACTAGCATTTGACTTGGAGGAGCAGCTGAGGCCTGAAACTTCAAGAAATTGTAGCATCCCTCCACTGCTACAAATATGTCTAGCACTACGCTTCTTTGCCACGGGATGTTTCATTAACGCAGCTGCAGACATAATCGGTGTACACAAGTCTACAGCATCAAGAATCAGTCATAGAGTTTCCTGTGTGCTGTCAGGCAGACTCCCACTGTTTCCGACTGATGTCTCTACCTTGAATAAGGTAAAGGTGGATTTTTTCAACATTGCCGGATTTCCTAATGTAATAGGGGCCATTGATGGAACACACATTAGGATTCAAGCACCTATAACCCATGAGCCACTGTTTGTCGATAGGAAAGGCTACCACAGTATTAATGTGCAGGCAATCTGTGATGCCAAACTCAGAGTGCTCAACTGTGTCGCTCGCTGGCCAGGATCAACCCATGACTCAAGAATCTTGTTGAATTCCCAAATTCATGATGCATTTGAGAGAGGAGAATTGCAAGGGGTGCTTTTAGGTGACTCTGGTTATCCACTAAAACCCTGGCTTCTCACACCCTTCTTGAATCCAGTCACTGCAGCTCAAACTCTGTATAACACAGCCCATGCCAAAACAAGGAATGTCATTGAAAGGTGTTTCGGAGTCCTGAAACGAAGGTTTCATTGTTTGCATGGAGAGCTCAAAATGAAACATAATCTGTGCATGTGTTGTTTTACACAACTTAGCAAGGTAATAAATAGAAATTTAGGCATAGTTTAAACTCCTAGCTACATTTATCCAATAATTTTAAATAATAGGATTAATAAATCACTTTATTTTAATAGATATTTTGCACTCCCAGACCTGGAAGAAGACCAAATGCTTGAGGAACCTGCTATGGAGATCAATGAGGCAAGAGATGAAGATGGATGTGGGCGTTACATTCGCCAAATGATTGTAGAAAACATTTTCTCTGTTTGATTGAGAAAAGTGAAAGAATGAATTTTGAAATGCACTTGACAAATTTTAATTTAATCAAACCAATATTTACAAAAAAAAAACAAAAAAATACACAGGATCAGTAGTAACTTCTGAAATACAATATAATCTTCAAATCACTTAAATAGAACTACACTAATATTTACTTAAATACATGTCACATCTATTAAATACACCTAAAGTTATTTGTATAGAAACATTGCTTTCATTTACCTGTATAAGTCAACTAGAAAATCTCAGGAATTAAGAAGTTAACTGATTAATACTTCAGTCAATGAGATCTAAAGTTCATGTCCAAGCTTCTGTATCTCCAGTGTTAGCTTAGTTTTCTCTAATTCCAGTTTTTGTATTTCTAATTTTAGTTTTGCTTCCTCCAGTGTTAATACTTCATATTGTTTTTCCAGTATATGGTTCATGGTTATTTTGCTTGCAGTGCCTTTCTGTGACTCTGTGTCTGAGCCACTTCCCGCAGGTGCCACTTGGGTGCTGTCCAAATCTTCTCCTTTAAAAAAAAAAAACAAAACAATATTAGCAATGTTAATGAGTGACATTTTAGAGCAAAAAATACATTCTGTTTTTTATTTATTTTATTTTATTTTATATGGGAATGGTGGGTGACATGATGCATTTTGTGGCATCGACTATATGTACACACAGACGAACACTGTAAACATGATTCGAAAAGGCTAGGTTACAGGTAACAAAATGTTTTGTTTTGCTTGGTTTAAGATAAACTGTAACAGAAATACAAAGGCTGAAACATCAAATTTAAAAAAAAAAAGGTTATAACTTGTAAAATTGTCAAGTTTTTCAAAGTTTTTACATACACCTCAAAGAATCTGAAAAATTATTAATTATTTTACCAAGATACGAGGGATCATACAAAATGCATGTTATTGTTTATTTAATACTAACCTGAATAAAGGTATTTCAAATAAAATACATTTACATATAGTCCACAAGAAAAAATAATAGCTGAATGTTAAAAAATTCAAAACGGTCAACAAAACTGCTGAAAAATCAAAGAATTTGAGCTGAAGGATTTTTTCTGAAGAACAGTGGGCTGTTTAACTGTTTAGGACAAACAAGGGACTCATGAACAACTATCAACAAACTAAAACACAGCTGTGGATTACTCTGGTAAGAATCAAGTGAATGTAAACTTTTGAATATGATCATTCTTATAAATTCTAGTAGACTATATGTAAATGTATTTAATGTGAAATATTATGCTCAGGTCAGTACTAAATAAAAAACAACATGCATTTTGTAAGATCCCTCTTATTTTAGTCAAATAATTAACATTTCGCAGAAACTGCAAGGTGTATGTAAAAATGTTACTTTAACTGTAAAGGCCCGTTCACACCAAGCACGAAAACTATAACTATAAAGATAACGTTCTAAAAATCGATTTTTTTATTTATTTTTTTTTTTTACAGCTGATGAACGATAAAACACTGACAGCTAATTAGACTTCATTCACATTTAAAGGGATTGCCAGGCCCGTAGCCAGGGGGGGGTTCGGGTGGTTCGAACGACCCACCCCATCCAGTCAAAGGTCCGGAATTTATGTACGTTTTTTTTTTTTTTTAAATAAACAAGTGTTCTTTTAAATAACAACGCACTTTTAAAGCCATAAAAAGTATTAAATACCTTAATAAGTATAAGAAAAGTCTTAATTAAATTTCAAGAGCTCTTAAATTTGGGGACGGAAAGACAAAAATAGCGTTATGGATTAAATGTGCTAGTCATTTGAAGCGAACCACACGGACCGTTTGTCCGCTCGGATCACAGTTCAAACAGCAGCGGAGCATTTACTAGAGCAGATGAGTTTACTTGCGATCACGAAACAGCGCTGTGAGATCCGGAGTGAAGCGCTTGAATTCGGTGAAAAACACAATGACATGGCGATTTAAACAGATGAAACAGCGCTGACAAACAGCAGAAACACTGTGCGCAACGATAGTCAGAATCATTTAATATGGATTATTTTTACTGTAACACTGACTGCACTATGGTATTGCGGTAGAATTGTGGGACATATCGAACTGTTACATTATTATGTATACATGTATTAAATCTATTAAAGGAGTAATGGAATATAATTACAGTATTTTGTGATTAATAGCGTTTGTGCATTAAAGGGATAGTTCGCCTATTTAAGACATGAAGTTGTATGCAATCCTTACCAGCACTATAGTGTATACACACTGACCCACTCTGTGATCACCTCCCTGGTCAGAGTTCTGGCCGCTGGAAGTTTTTCAAGAAAGTTGTCCCGGTTACCCAGCCAACATTTGTATGTGGGGCCCATATGGGTATGAACTGGGCTGAAAAATGGGCCCCATATAGGATTGTCCGCGGGTTCCGTAATGGCCCCATGTTAACTGCCCACGTGGATTTCATATAGGATTGAACTTGTCACAAAGTGGGACCCAACTGGGCAACATGCACAAGACCCATCTTGGTCCCAGCTTTAACCCAGCTAACATTTAATTGTGGGGCCCATGTGGGTTTGACATGGGCTGAAAAATGGGCTCTATATGGGATTGTCCGTGGGTTTCATAATGGCCCCATGCCAATTGCCCACATGGATTCCATATGGGACTGCACTTGCCACTTGGTGGGACCCAACTGGGAAACATTTGCAGGACCCATCTCGGTCCCAGCTTTAACCCAGCTAATATTTGATTGTGGGGCCCATGTGGGTTTGACATGGGCTGAAAAATGGGCTCTATATGGGATTGTCCGTGGGTTCCATAATGGCCCCATGCCAATTGCCCACATGGGTTTCATGTGGGATTACACTTGCCAACAGGTGGGCCCCAACTGGGCAACATGCAAAAGACCCATCTTGGCCCCATCTTTACTACATGGGCTGAAATATGGGTTTTAAGTGGGTTTGTCCACGGGTTCCATGTTGGCCTCATGCAACATACCCATGTGGGTTTTATGCAGGATTTACCTGGGCTTTAGGTGGGGCCCATCTAGGGATAACATGCAAAACCCATATGGGTTCCATTTAAATATGGGTTTTACATGGGTTTGTCCACGGGTTCCATGTTGGCCCCATGCAACTTATCCAATGTGGGTTTTATGTAGGATTTCACTGGGCATTAGGTGGGGCCCATCTAGGGAACATATGCAAAACCCATCTGGGTTCCATCTAAATATGGGTTTTACATGGGTTTGTCCACGGGTTTCATGTTGGCCCCATGCAATTTACCAGTGTGGGTTTTATGCAGGATTTACCTGGGTTTAAGGTGGGGCCCAACTATGAAACATACACAAAACCTACCTAGGTCCCATCTTCAAACTCTATGTGGGAACTACATGGGATAAAGTATGGTTTGCAAGTGGTATTAAAAAAAAAGTTTTAAAGTTTTAAAGCATTAGCATTCAGCAGTACACAGTGAGATTGAAATCTTTTCAAATCTCAATTTTATTGAAACTACTCATCATATGCTATATTCTGATACCTAACTGTTAAAATCATTTAATTGGTAAAGTTAACAAACTGAAAGCTTTGAACATTTGCACATAGAAACCAGAGACAGTAAGAAACAGCAGCAGCAACTATACATTTTTCAGTACTGCTTACACTGCAGACAGACATTTGTGCATTCTAGACACCCTCAGTCCTCCTCTGTCTCTTGTCCCAGTAAACCATTTTGAGAGTTCCCTCTCAGATTTTTGCTGGTTGATCTTTGACATCAGTGCAGTCTTCTTAACAGCCTCTGCAAAACAAATATATTTAAAAATAGGACATTTTTAAATTTTTCAGGAGGATGAGGTATGAAGATGCTGCCCTCCACTACAGTAAGGAAAACAACACAGTAAAAGCAAAGGTGCTTGTTTACAGGCTATTCCAATAACCTTTCTACAATATGTTTAGTAAACATGAAATATTATGTTACTTACACATGTTAAAATACTACAAAATAATAACTTTTACTTGGAGCAACTCAAGGGCGAGTAAATGACGACAGATTTTTTTGTTTTTGTCAACTATTCCTTTAAGAGTGTCAGTTTTAATAACTTAAATTAGAGCTGCATGATTTTGGATATATAGAGAATCCCATTTTTGTTTAGATTCAAACAGATATCAAGATTCTGAACATCGAACTAAAAATAAAGTGTAATTTATTAGAAGTTCTGTACTAGAAATACTATGACTGGAGTCTATTTAAAATGTTTAATCTTGAATGATTTTTTTATTATTGTATAAATTAATGATTAAATGACTCTAAATGAATATATGTTGTTTCATTACTGGATGAATCTGTGTTTTTTTAATGAATCTCTTGAATGATTCAATGACAAATACATGTGTTTAACAGTCACTTGTCAGCACCTACTGGTGTAATATCACTGATATAATCTTTATCTGAATTGTCAACTTTGTTTCAAATGATTTGCTCTATTTTGATAGCTACTGTAGACATCAGTGATTATATCCAAACTAAACTTTTATCCCAGTACTTCTTCGATCATTTAAATAATTCTAACAGAAAAAACGATAGGTGTTGTTCAAAAAGGTTGACACTGTTTTATTCCTACACATGACAACTGCCCTCTCTTTCTGGATCAGTAGGTACATTGACATGAAGCACTGTATTGCAAAAAAGCTCCATGTAAACAACTCAATAGAAATAAAAATGCTCAAACCGATTACGATTTCAATTACTTTAGAAAGGTAGGACAAATCTTTTCTAATCCATTACAAAGGACATGTAAACACTTGATCAAATTGATAACTGAACTAGAAAAGTGTTGCGCATGTGTAATGAAGTAGAAATGACATATGATGCACAAAATGAGCTGATGTTGTTGTAATATTATATTAAAGAACATAATAAATGACTGCAATGTCAATCAAAAATTCTCTTTCTACTTATCAACTGTGAAGTGGTATAAGACAACATTGTCCAAGTGACCGTTTCAGACTCTGATTTGCAGACACCTTGTTTTAAGCATGAGAAAGGGTGTTTTTATTGCTTGGTTATATAGCAGCACAACACAAAGCTTTGTGGCTCGTAATCAGGAATCGAAAAAGATAAGATGTTAAGTTTGCTTTTTAAAACAAATTGATGGTTACACTAGTCAAAGCTTGTGTTCACATCTGTTAAGATAGTTGTCTACGTCTCCTACGATTAAAATTAATGGCTAGTGCGTTGGCTGCGACATACGTAAACCTATCAACATCCATCGCCATGACTTATCGAGAGACGAAAAAAATTACATTTTAGTCTCATAACATTGGTTAATGAAACTGCTGTAATTTCGCAACATTGTTTTATCAACAACATCGCAAAAGTTTTGTGCAAATCCGTAATGGAAATGCACCTAGTGTACTTTCTATACTGGATCCGGCGCGGCACGGCACGGCACAATAAATCCCAGCTGGCAAACTGATGCCTTGTTTTATTTATGATGTACTGACAAAGTTTAAAGGGGTCATTGGGTGCCCATTTTCCACAAGTTTATATGATTCTTTAGGGTCTTAATGAGAAGTCTTTAACATACTTTGGTTAAAATTTCTCAGTGGTAGTGTAAAAAAAACCCCACCCATTTTACCATCAGCCCTTTTTAGAGTGAGCTATTCTGTTCCATGTTCCTTTAAACGCTAATGAGCTCTGCCACCCCGCCTCTATCTCCTGTGGGGCGACGATCAGTAATGTTTACTTTAGCCGCATTTAACCGCAAAACTTGCTAACTAGCACATTATTAAGAAAAGGCAAATTGCAAAGATGCATAAGAAACACCCATATACTCACTTCTGCTGTAGGTGAAACTAGATTACAAATGATTCGCGTGAACATAGACGCATTTATTTAGGCTGCCGGGCACATTTCCTTCAAAAACAAAAGTAATGTTAATCCTCTGCATCTCAGATGTCGGGAGTAAATGATGAGTGCTACTATGTGCATTACTGCATCCAACAATAGAACACCTCAATTGCTCAATCGGAGATTCCCCTGCACTGGAGTCGAAACAATAATGGTGGTCGGACTGTTCTCAGCGCTCACTTGGCTCAGTTAGGGTGGGTTTAAGTTAAGACTGTCATGTCAATCAACTATCATGGAAGTGGCCTTGGTCCGTGTGACATCACACCGACAAGACACTGACAATGACCATATTTGAAAAAAGGCATATTACTTGGATTACATTGGATTTTTCCCTTAATTAAGATTTAAAAAATTCCACTGTGTAAATTTATATCATTATAGGGTGGTTGTGTACACACACTGTCAACACACATTTATGTTCAAACTTGTAAAAATAGGTTTTGCATCCGATGACGCCTTTAAATGATTTTCAATGGTCGCTTGGCCACATCTAGTGTAGACAGACTTTAGCTGTCACGCCATGACAACTGTCACCTCTGTGTTAGTCATTTACGAATAAGATTAAGTGGGGTTTGGATCGAGATTATGAACTTTAATTGATTAATCGTGCAGCTCTAATTTCTGATAATATATGTGTCTCTATCTATTTATGATAATATTTGAAGAGAAACATTACACTTTTAATTCAGAATCATAACTATACATTGTATCAAAGGTATAGTTCACTCAAAAATGAAAATTGTCATCATTTATTCACCCTTATGTTGTTCCAAACGTTGGTAACTAGACAGTTGATGGGCCCCAATGATTTCCATAATATTTTTTTTCCTACTATAAAAGTTAATGGCTACTATGAACTGTTTAGTTATCAACATTCTTCAAAAAATCTTTTTGTCTTCAACAGAAGAAAGAAATTCATACAGGTTTGGAAAAACATAAGGGTGATGAAGGGTAAATGATGCCAGAACTTTCATTTTGGGGTGAACGTTCCTTACCAGAAGTGAGAGTGCAATGTAGCAGATAAAGGACAATCCTCCTCCAAATTGGCAGTGATCAGCTGGGTCCTTGGTGAATCTGTAGTGGGGTGGGCCCGATGAGTCCTTAAAAAGAATAATTTCTTTTTTTACCATTTCTTTACAATCTTAAACAAAACATATTTAAATTGTACTGAAACTTGCCATTATAAGCCATTTAGGCAACATAAACAAACTGTCAGCTTTGAAACTGTTAGTTATGATCGAAACATGAACCTAATGCATAACAATACCATCAGAAAAATGTGAATCCCCAAAAGAAAGACAAAGAGGATTCACAAAAAAATTGACTCTTCCCGTAGATATCATAGCAAGGTAAATATAACTGTATCTTAAAACAGCTGTATCTTAAAAAAAATTTGTACACCACAATTAAATCTACCATAATATAATTTTACCTGCAGTTGCATTTATCCTGATATGACACATCTGAAGGCTGTGATGTTCTCCAGTGAATAAAATAAAGGACTGAAGATGGTGACAAGTTCTATTTCCTTTTCTTTGGGCCACCTCAGAAAAAGAAAGACAACAGGGAAAAAAGTTACTCAGATTTTCTATCACCAGTGGAGGAAATGTGTTACAAATGTACTTATAATGATTATAATCATAATTCAGGTCTGGAAACAATGGTTAAAACTGATTAACATTTTACTGTAGTCTCTGTATTGGGTGCCTGTTTTCCCTGAAAAACGTGTGCTTGATCTAAAAATGTGAACCAATATCTTATCATTAGAAGTTATCAGTATTTGAAGAGGTGAAGTAAAAATATATACTCAGAAACGGTCATCTACACAAACATACCACTCTCATACAACACTTCAACTCTCCTGTATATTCCAGTGTTTTTGAGTGTGAATTACAGTTTAATCACTTACTTCACCTATTCCAGTGCTCCTTTACTTCTCATGCGTTTGAGTTTTAAACTAAACATTAATACACACAAACACACACCAACTTCCCCTGGTGAAAAAACAGCATATGCTGGTTAGGTATGTTTTGATGCTGGTTTTTGCTGGTCATGTTGCTGTTCAAGGACCAGCATGAACCAGCAAATGACCAGCAAAAACCAGCATCAAAACATACCTACCAGCATATGTAAACACTAATTTACACTGAAATACGTGCTAATATCACCAGCGAGCTAATATGCTAATCGCGATTAACCTCTCCCTTTAATTTCCTCTCACTCATATTCATTAATTGTGGGTACAAATCATAACTTTATGATGGTTTGACTGAAAAATGTTTTGTTACCTGACATCGCCATATGTTTTCGGGATCTCACACATCCAGGCTGCCCCTTCTTCCGTGTTCACATTCCAGCTTCTGTTCTCCATTGACATCTCACAGTTCAAATTAGTTTACAATAAGAATGTAACAGGCACAATCAGGAACTGAGCGCGTAATCTTGCGGATCAGTAGCAGCACATCACCAAACTGATTAGTATATTTTCAAACTGCACTAGTAAAAGGCGCGCGCGGCTGTCATTGGCCAGTTTGGTGAATGACAGTCACATTAACCAATCCTGATGAACCCAACAGGGGAAACAACCAATAGAAATTGTTTCAGAGTGGTAATGGAAAAAAAACTTTTTTTTTAACAAACGTGTGTGTATTTAGTTTTATTTTTTTGGTCAAACAGGGTTTTCATGACAGTGTATGAATAAAAATGTAATAGTGATATGTAAAAGTCAACACAGAAGCTCACTGCTCTTTTGAGATTAAAACTGTATCTATTATAATTATTGTTACTAAGGCTAATAATTAAAATTATACATATACATTTGGATTTTGAAGAGGTGTTTTGATCAAAATATCGTAAAATGCTAATAAATAAAATGTTAATAATCATAATTATTCAAAAGCCAGATATTTCTTGTTACAGACATGACATTTATTCAACTTTATTTTTATTATTATTATTTTTATTTATTTTTTTTTAAAGATTTTTTTGTTAAAAACAAATTTGAATGATTTAGCATTATACATTATCGATTTATGTCAATGTTAAAACAGCAGCTGACATTATTTCAATCATATTTCATCTTTGAAGGTCGGTCATGTGCCAACTAGACTGAAAAGAAAAGTCTGTACTGTTGGTTCAAAAAGAAAACTGAACACAAAACACAATATGCTAACTGAATGAAACAGAACTTTATTCTGAACCCCTGTATCATATGCTGCAAATACGATTTCTGGATATACATTGGATTTTTCCCATCAGAAACATAAATGTCCATTCTGTCTTTCTTCTGTCTGTCCACTGACATTTGTTAAGACATTTGCTTTAAACATTACAGTGTTTACAATAACTTTTGTTAACTCTAAAATACATAAATCCACTTTACCAGCTAAATTACTATTAATAGAAATGCCATGCTACCGCACAAATGGAAGTTCAAAGACAATATTTTAAAAATGGTGAATAAGGTCAATACTGTACACACATAGATCCCAAACTCCACCTAGTACCTATATGTGTACTACCTAGGGCCCATGCAGTCAGCCTATATGGGGCTGATTATGTTTGCTCATGTCCCCTATTGGATAACCAGACATGGCACTACCTGGGGACACATTCAGCACATGATTTCTAAATTGCCTAAAATAACCAGGTGTTGGTTGTTTTCACTGTGCTGATTGATTATTGTATCAAAGTACCGC
>VONZ01002520.1:0-47889 GCA_012976165.1 Labeo catla
GGACTGGGCATAACAAGGTCAGGTTAGGGTCATCTTCCTGGGAAGAGAGAGCTTGCAAGGTCACTACCTGATCTCTGAAGGAGTGGTGGGGACCTTGGGCACATATCCAGGCCGGGGTCTCAAGACAACGTGAGAATCCGCTGGTCCGAATTCCAGGCACAAACTGTTCACGGAGAGGGCTTAGAGGTCTCCCACTCTTTTGATGGAAGTGAGCGCAGTCAAAAGAGCCGTCTTGAAGGAGAGAGCATCGAGTTCGACTGACTGAAGGGGCTCGAATGGATCTTGTTGTAGACCTTGGAGAACCACAGCAAGATCCCAAGAGGGGATGAGATGCGACCGAGGAGGGTTCAGCCTCCGGGCTCCTCTAAGAAAACTGATTATCAAATCGTGTTTCCCCACCGATCTGCCCCCCACCAAGTCATGATTAGCTGATATAGCTGCGACATGAACCTTGAGTGTTGAGGCAGACAGGTGCCTGTCCAGGCCTTCTTGAAGGAAGGATAACACTGATTTGATGCCACAACTCCGTGGGTCCTTCCCATGGGAAGAACACCAGTTCACAAAGATGCGCCATCTTAGGTCATACAGCCGTCTGGTAGAGGGGGCTCTTGCCTGTAGAAGTGTGTTTACCACTGAAGGTGAAAGATCTCTGAAGTCCTCCTGGTCGCGTCCAGGGACCAAAGGTGGAGGTTCCAAAGATCGGGGCGCGGGTGCCAAATTGTGCCCTTCCCCTGAGAAAGGAGGTCCTTCCTCAGAGGAATGCGCCAGGGAGGGGCTGATGCCAGGAGCACCAGGTCCGAGAACCAGGTTCTGTTGGGCCAGAAGGGGGCTACCAAGAGAATCTGTTCCTTGTCCTCCCTGACTTTGCACAAGGTTTGTGCGATGAGGCTCACTTTGTGCGATGAGGCGCACTGGGGGGAACGCATACTTGAGCCGGCCCCTCGGCCAACTGTGTGCCAGTGCGTCTATACCGAGGGGGGCCTCGGTTAGACCGTACCACAGCTGGCAGTGGGTGGATTCCGGTGAGGCAAAGAGATCTACCTGTGCCTGGCCGAATCGATCCCAAATCAGTTGGACCGACTGGGGGTGGAGTCTCCACTTGCCTCCGAGCGAAACCTGTCGTGACAGGGAATCGGCCATAAGATTGGCTTCGCCCAGAATGTGAGTGGCTCGTAGAGACTTGAGTCTGTGTTGACTCCAGAGCAGCAGGTGGCGGGCTAGTTGTGACATGCGAAAGGAGCGTACACCGCCCTGGTGGTTGATGTAGGCCACAGCCGCAGTGTTGTCGGACCTGACCAACACGTGCGTGCCCTGAATCATAGGTCGGAACCTCCTCAGGGCCAGGAGCACTGCCAACAACTCCAGACAATTTATGTGCCAAAACAGTCGGGGGCCTGTCCAGACCCGGAAGCTGCCTGCCCGTTGCAGGTGGCACCCCAGCCTGTCTTGGAAGCATCTGTGGTGACAACGATGCGTCTGGACACCTGTTCCAGGGGAACTCCTGACCGTAGGAACATAATGTCTGTCCAAGGGCTGAGTGTCTGGCGACACGATGGTGTGATGTTCACACGGGATGTGCCCTGATGCCACGCCCACCTGGGGACTCGAGTATGAAGCCGGTGCTCCAGCGGTCTCATGTGCATCAACCCAACGGCGTGACCGCGGCTGAGGATGCCATGTGCCCTAGGAGCCTCTGAACCTGTTTTAGGGGGACCGCTGACTGCATCTGAGTATTGCCACACACACCTCAGAACTGACTGTGCGTGCTCTGGGGAGAGACGTGTATTCATACTGACCGAGTCCAGTTCTGTACCGAGAAAAGAGATCCTCTGTACTGGGGAGAGTTTGCTCTTTTCCCAGTTGACCCGAAGTCCCAACTGGGCCAATGGTTGAGAACCATGTCCCTGTGTACGCAACCCATATCCCATGAGTGAACTAGGAATAGCCAGTTGTCAAGATAATTGAGAATGCGGATGCCCACTTCCCTGAGGGGGGCAAGGGCAGCCCCCGCTACCTTCGTAAAGGCGCAGGGCGGCAGGGATAGGCCGCAGGGGAACCTTGTACTGATGAGCCTGGTCTCGAAGACAGAGTCTTGGAGGATCAAGACATGACAGTACGTGTCGCTCAGGTCCAATGCCATCAACCAATCTTAAGCCCTGACACACAAGGGCTAATGTTTGAACGGGAGCTTGAGAAAGGGCCCGATTCAAAAACCTCTGTTTTAAGATTGGTATGAGTCAACCACCCATCTTGGTACAATGAAGTAGGGGTCGGCAAACCCTTTCCTTCATTTTGGCTGAGGGGATAGGATCTAATCGCACCCTTCCCAGGGGGGCTGCGATCTCCGCTTAAGGGACCATAGCATTCTAGCCCTGAGTCGATTTATAAGAGAATGCCGTAGACCTTAGCGGATGCCTTGCAACCTGAGTTGCATAGCCAAGTCAGGTAGTTCTGAGAAGCTTCAGGTCTCAGGGAACTATACCCGACGTACCTGGAATGGGAATGTCGTGGCTGAATAAGGCAGAGAACGCCGTGTTTGGAGATGAAGCCCCAAGAGCGCGGTGTGTCTTTGCCATTATGCAGAGTTTGTGCTGAATCCATCTCTCATCCCCGGGTCGAGAGTGGATCTGGACGGGTCAGCTAGCCCGCCTGCTCTGGATTGCTTGTCAGAAGAAAAACTAGAAGCCTAACGAGGGTTCTAGCAAGCCTACCGACAAGCTTGTGTTGCCACCTTCCCACAAGATCTCTGACCGCTGGGCGGTCAGGCCGGAGGCCCGGCTGTCGCGGGGCTTCAGGAGTTCTATAGGGGACCGTCCGTGGCGACGAACAGACAGGAGTAGTCGGGGGTAGAGGGCCGGAGCCCTGACCCGCGGCTCTGTCTGCTCCTACCGTGAAGGACTTTCGCTGCAAATTCTATCACGGTGTTGCCAGAAGGACCAACCTGGGAAATGGGGGGTAAGAAGTGGACTTCAAATTTCCCGCATTTCTGACAAGTGCAGCCACAGGTGGCGTTCCTGGACCAACAAGTAGACATCGCCCCTTCCTAGAGCGTGTGCCACGACTCACAGCTCTAGGTTGGAACCACCCTCGTACTGAGCTCGCAACGCCACGGCCTGAACACCCAGAGGATGGCCGTGGTATGTAAGGCGGACGCAGCCTGTCCAGAAGCCATGTAAGCCTTGCCCGGAAGAACTTACAGGCCCTGAACGGGAGTTCTGGAAGGAATCTCACAAGCGGCGGCGATTAGCAGGGAGTACACTGCAATCGCCCCCTCCGCCTGGGGGAACCTCTGAAACCCCCTCGCTGGACCCCCATCGAGAGTGGTGAAGGAGGAGAAGTTGGTTTATCACGTTCTGACCATTTTTTTTAAATGGGCTTTCCGCGATTTCACCAACTTCTCGTGCACTACCGGGAAACAGACACTGGAAACGAGCGTACAGGTCGTTACCCAGATGTCTATTAACCAGCCCCTTCTTGGCTTCCCGTTTCAGGCACGGCCGCCATTTTTTTTTTTTGCATCCACCTCAAACTGAGAATCAGTCCCCCGTAGAGGCTTGCTCAGCTGAAGTTTCTGCTTCAAATAGTTCACGCCCTTCCTTAGCGATGCTGCCGCTAACCATTTCCGCCCAATTAGGAGTTCTGAATAAGAAAGTCAGCTGTACTGAGACAGACTAACAAACTTGTCCGGAAACTCAATCGAGGGACGCACGAAGCGAGGGGTTTGCGGGGTTTTCACCCGGCAAAACCTTCCTTGCTTTGTAATGCTCGTCACCAACGCACATCGCTACGGCCTCGTACCCGGAAGTAGAAGGACCGGAGCGGGTAGCAGTCGGGAACGTAAGCATACGGCTCGTGCGCCCAGGTCATGTTTTCGCCGGCAAAACATGAATCAACAACAAGCGCTGCATCGGCGTGAGAATCTCAACACTGAATACAACGGTCGTGTTGATCGTTTGGATCGAGGGACGCGAGGAGCGAGAGGTTTGCGGGGTTTTCACCCGGCAGAGCCTTCCCTGCTTCCTAATGCTCGTTACCGACGCACATCGCAACGGCCTCGTACCCGAAAGTAGAAGGACCGGAGCGGGAAGCAGTCGGAGTGAGCCGCGGCTTCACGTAAAGCACGCGGCTGACGAGCAAGCGCGTCCATGATCGAGCTCTCGCAAGCAAAACATGAGTCAACAACAAGCGCTGCATCAGCGTGAGCATAACTCAACACTGAACACAACGGTCATGTCGATCGTTTGGGAAGGTAAGCCGCAACCAGGATGACACGGAGGGAAAGATATGTTAACCAACACACAATCCTACCGTGCCAGCTCTATCAGAGAAATCACCCATAGAAGGAAGATTGCTCTTCAAGATCGCCGTCGACGCACCCAGGGGACTCTCACAACACAGGCTGTGCTAGAGAGGGAGAGACCGCTGTCTGTGCTGCAGATCCAACGACGAGAGAGGTGAATGTTGCTGCATCTCACGCAGAGACGCTGCATTCGGCTCCGAAGAACAGAACGAGTGAGCAGATGCACACGCTGCCCTATTATACCCGGATGTCCGGGGCGTGGCCAGCTGTGCAAATCTGCACACCCAATTTTCATTGGCCTTTCTCAAAACTGTCAGAGGTGTTTGGGCTCTCAAGAGCGACCCCTAGTGTCGTACACCACTCGACACAACTCGGAGTGTACGACAGATAGGGAACAATGCATTAAGAGCCGGGGGTGTAAACCTTTGAACAGAATGGAGAGGTGTACATTTCTCTTATTTTGCCTAAATATCATATTTTTTAAATTGTAGTACTGCCCTTCAGAATCTACAGAAGATACTAACATGTTTCCCAGAAGACAAAATAAGTTTACCCTTATCTTCAAATTCGAAAAGTTTTCACCCCCAGCTCTTAATGCATTGTTTTCCTTCTAAGGCATCAGTGAGCGTTTGAACCTTCTGTAATAGTTGCATATGAGTCTCACACTGGTCCTCGGTGTGATAAGATGGATCTCAAAATCATACAATCATTGTTGGAAAGGGTTCAAATGCACAAAAATGCTGAAAAACCAAAGAATTTGTGGGACCTGAAGGATTTTTATGAAGAACAGCGGGCAGTTTAACGGTTCAGGACAAACAAGGGACTCATGAACAACTATTACTAAACAAAACAAAACAAAAACACAGCTGTGGTTCAGGTACACATTCAGGTAACGACACAGTATTAAGAATCAAGGGTATGTAAACTTTTGAATGGGGTAGTTTTTAGAAATGTGACTATTATTGTCCCTTGTGGACTATATGTAAACATCTTTTATGTGGAATATATTATTCAGGTCAGTACTAAATAAAAAATAACATGCATTTTGTGTGATCCTTCTTAATTTTGGTGAAACAATTAACATTTTGTAAACTTTTGACCTCATATCAATCGAGAAACTTAATTAATCAAGAATATTTGTTCTTTTAAACATTTATTTTTCACACCATTGGAACATTTAAAATAAACTACTGAACCCTTTTCATAATCTAAAATAAATGTAGTAAATTAAAAGTATTATATCTATATGCATGAGCTGCTGTTTTCAAGTGATTCAATCCAGCTTCTTCCTGCATTGAAAAATACACTTCAAACGTATGCGATTTTTCCTGTTTTGAGTGAAAGTATACCAGGGTCAGCTCAGAATAGTCTTCAGAATACTTAATGACAACCAATGGATGTAATGTGCTGTGAAGGGAATCTGGATTACGGGCCAGATAGAAGCAATACAGCGGAACTGAGAGTCTTTAATCCTTTTGTCAGAATTAGTGTTTAACATAGTCTTCAATTAAGACTCAGTTCAGATTTTAACAGACATTAATGTGCTCAAATATGAGCCGAGCTTTTAAAAGCTGGACAGATTCAGTCGCACTAATGCAAAGATGATTTGACTCTCAGTCAATGAACACATTAGCCTCAAAGAGCGAGCTCTATGCTCTCCTATAACTAGCTGTAAACAAAGCTACAGTATATTATTAGCTACACTGACTAGAGCAAAATTTTAACAATGCTTGGCTGCTAAAATATTTGAAACAGTCACAGATGTGTTGATTTAAAGAAGTACTAGTGTCCTGATTAAAACAGTCCGCAAATGTCCTCAGATGCTTTCCAAAATATGCATCATGCATCATGGATTATATTGTCCATTATTAATTTGAAAGCACTATGAATTATATACTGAGCTGACCAGGAAGCATTCGAAAGGTTAATATATAGTGCACGGACGTGACACACTCCCACACACAAAACATTCAACAAGACATCAGTTTACATGCGGATATAGAGTAGAAAGAAGCAACAGTATACGGTAGTAATTCAGCTCCTTTTATGACCCCCAGCTCAGTGCTTGCAGGAATAACCTAATCAGGTTCTGGTTCATCTCCATTGTCTTTTAGCTGTTGCTTCCGGGCTTGCAGTCAAGAGGCCTGGCTCTGATGGATGGGCAGAGATGTAGTTTGGTTCAGCACTATTGATCGATGCTATGTTATGAGATGTTGTGCTGTACTGTTCCCCACTAAATGTGTTATAGTCACAAGAAGACCAAAAAAAAAAAGAAAGTTCAACTTCAAATATAAAGATAAGACTCTGGAAACTGGAAACCACTGAATCCAAAATTATTTATGAGTTTTTATCTCGCAATTCAGACTGTTTTTCTCACAATTCTGACTTTTCTCAGAATTTTGAGATATAATATTGAAACTGCAAGTTATAAAGTCAGAATTACAAGATATTATATTTTTTAACATCTTGCAATTCTGACTTTTCTCAGAATTTTAAGATATATACTCGTAATTGCAAGTTATAAAGTCAAAATTACGAGATATAAACAGACATTTAAATTTTTTCGTACTTTTTTCTTGCAACTGCGAGTTTATATCATGCATTTCAGAGAAAAAAAGTCAGAACTGCAAGTTTATCTCACAATTCTGACTTCATAACTGACTTTTCTCAAAATTTTGAGATATAAAATAGCAATTTCAAGTTATAAAGTCCAAATTATGAGATATAAACTGATATTTCAAATTTTTTTCTGACTTTTTTTCTTGCAAATGCAAGTTTGTATCTCGCAATTCTGACTTTTTTTCTCGCAACTGCAAGTTTTCTCCCAATGCTGACTTTTCTTAGAATTTTGAGATACTGACTTTTCTGATTTTTTTCTGACTTTTTTCTTGCAAATGCAAGTTTGTATCTTGCAATTCTGATTTTTTTCTCACAATTCTGACTTTTCTCAGAATTTTGAGATATAAACTCGCAATTGCAAGTTATAAAGTCAAAATTATGAGATATAAACTGACTTTTCTGACTTTTTTATTGGAACATCTCGCAATTCAGACTTTTCTCTGAATTTTGAGATATAAACTTGCAGTTGCAAGTTATGAAGTCAAAATTACGAGATATAAACTGACATTTAAATTTTTTTCGGACTTTTTTTCTTGCAAATGCAAGTTTGTATTTTGCAATCCTGACTTTATTTTCCTTGCGACTTTTTTCTGCCTTTCTTCCTTAGAATTGTGAGATATAAACTCACAATTGCATGTTATAAAGTCTGCAATAGCAACTGCAATTCTGAGGGGGGAAAACGACTGATATGTTCTCAGAATTGCGAGTTTATTTCTCACAATTCTGAGTTAACTTACAACTGTGTGTAATAAAGCACATAATTCTGAGAAAAAAAGGCACAATTGTGAGGTCATATCTCGCAATTCTGACTTTTTTTTTCCTCGTAATTGTTTATATCATGCAATACTTACTTTATAACTTGCAACTGCAAGTTTATATCATGCAATTCAGAGAAAAAAAGTCAGAACTGCAAGTTTATCTCTCGCAATTCTGACTTCATAACTCGTAGTTAATTTTTGTTTTTTCTTCATTCAGTGGCAGAAACAAGCTTCCATAACATGTGTCACCCTGGGCCACAAAACCAGTCATAAGAGTCAATTTTTGTGTCTGAAAGCTTGTTAGGACAATATTTGGCTGAGATACAACTAATTAAAAATCTGGAAATTGAGGGTGCAAAAAAGCTCTAAATATTGAGAAAATCGCTTTAAGGCTGTCCAAATGTTCTTAGCAATGCATACTACTAATCACGAATTAGGTTTTGATATATTTACAGTAGGAAATTTACAAAATATCTTCATGGAACATGACTTTTACTTAATATCCTAATGATTTTTGGCATAAAAGAAAAATCGATATACAATGTATTGTTGGCTATTGCAGCAGATATACAAGTGCTACTTATGTCTGGTTTTGTGGTCATGGGTCATATACAGTATATTATTATTAGTCAAGTCAAGTCAAGTTGAGCTTTATTGTCATTCCGCTACATGTGTGGACATAAAGTGGAACGAAATGTCGTGTCTCGCAGGACCACAGTGCTACATAAAAAAATAAATATGAACATACATACACTAGACGTAGAAACAATTTTTTAAACCTATACATGTAACTATACATATACTATAAATAATTGACTACACATACACATAACTTAAGACAGACAAGTACTTTACATAATAACTGTGCATGATAATGTGCAGAAGAGGTATTTAGAGGTTAAGAAGCAAATAGTGCAATATGATTTGTGGTGCATTGACAAGTAAACATTTGTTAAGTCCTTATTAGGTCCTTGTAACGTGGAGTGTTAATAAGAAAGTGTCTGGTGCATATAGAAAGAAAAGAGTGTTTCTACAGGTGGTTTGTCTAGCCCACTCACCTGTATGTAGCACACTCAGAGGTGCACAATGTTTTCTGTGTAACATGTAGTGTTACAACATGGTGTTGGTGGTCCAGGTGAGATCCTCTGTGATGTGCACCCTCAGGAATTTAGTGCTGCTGACTCTCTCCACAGCCGAGTTGTCGATGGTCAGTGGGGGGTGGGGGTCAACAGAGTTCCTCCTGAAGTCCATCACAACCTCCTTTGTCTTGCTCACATTGAGGGACAGGTTGTTAGTGCCACACCATTCAGCCAGCTGAGCCACTTCCTCTCTGTAGTGTGTTTCATAGTTGTTGCTGATGAGACCTACCACCGTTGTCTCATCAGCAAACTTGATGGTGTGGTTGGAGCTGAACTTGGCAGTGCAGTCATGGGTCAGCAGCGTGAAGAGCAGCGGGCTGAGAACACAGCCCTGTGGGGCACCTGTGCTCAGTGTGGTAGTGCTCGAGGTGTTGCGGCCGACACGGACTGACTGAGGTCTTCCAGTTAAAAAGTCCAAGATTCAATTGCAAAGCCAGGTGTAGGGTGGAGGAAATGGCATCACCCGTGGAGCGGTTTGGATAGTATGCAAACTGGAGAGGATCGAGTGTGTTGGGGAGGCTGGTTTTGATATTGTGCATAACTAACCTCTCAAAGCACTTCATCATGATTGGAGTCAGTGCTATGGGACGGTAGTCATTCAAACAGGACACAGGGGACTTCTTTGGTACTGGAATTATGGAGGTGGATTTGAGACATGTGGGGACGACTGCCTGGCTCAGCAAGGTGTTGAAGATATCTGTTAGGACATTCGTCAGCTGTGCAGCACTGTCCCTCAGTACATGGCCAGGTATGTTGTCAGGACCCGCAGCCTTGCGTGGGTTAACCCTGGACAGAGTCTTCCTTACGTCGGCTGGAGACAGACCGTGCATAGAACTCACTGAGTGCGTCTGGGAGGGTTGTATCGTCATCGCAGTTCTGTGGCAGGGGCTTGTAATCAGTGATGGTCTGAATGGCTTGCCACAGACTCCGTCTGTCTTTGCTGTCAGTAAAGTGATTATTTATTTTTTGTGCATACAAGCGTTTTGCTTGCTTAATGCCACGGGACAGATTGGCTCTCGCTGTTTTTAGGGCTGCTTTGTCTGCTGATATTAGCAAATTTCACAACCAAATAGCAAGTAACATGTTTAATTATACACAAATTTTGAAGTAAAAAGAGTGTAATCCTCAGTTAATTCTCACAAAATAACCTAATCACCAATATAGCGTTCAAATTTTTAACCTGTAACCCCCCCCCACACACACACACACACATTTTTTGGCAATCTGAGTCTACTTGCCACTAGTTAACTTTAATGAAATTCCACTCACTGTTAAAACCACATTTGGTGGATTTTATTACACAAGCTGTTGAGACATTACTACATGAGTGAATAAATTCACTCAAATAGCATTCCTGAAAAAGTAAGCAATCTGCTAGCAACACCAAGATTGTAGGTTTGATCCCCTGGGAATGCAAGAAATGCCTATATTCAATGCATTGTAAATCGCTTTAGATAAAACACTGAAAAATTCATATAAACAATGTAATTTTTTTCAGTGCTGTAAACTTGTTAGGGTTTACACTATGCATTAGTTCTGACTAAAACTGTACACACACACACACACAAAAAACAAAAATAAAATCACAAAACACTTTTCCGCAAAGTTTTTCAGACCAAAAACTTTAGATTTAAAAAATCTGGCATATGTCTGGATTGTACTGGTGGAGCAATACTGTACAGTCCAAAAACAAAGTATGACAGATATCGTCTATATCTTTTTAGCATTCACAGCCAACCTGCAAGATGGGTGATTCTGCCATGAAAATGGCATTCTGCACAAATTTTGGTAGTCGTTTCAGTGATGTTGCCTTATTTGCATAATTACAGTAGTGAATCTACCACAAAAACAATGAAGACAGCGGGTACATATATACAACAGTAACGGTGGGTGCAACTCATTTGTGCCAAATTGCACTCACAAACAAACAGACTAAACTTCCTTCTCGCAGCATCTGTTTAGCAAAGCATTTGTGTCTTATTCAGTAGCGCCCAAGGCATATCGTGTTGCTTCCTAGACCGTCCATTCAGCAGGAGAGCCTGTTCCATCTCCATCCAAACCCCTCCTTGCCCCCTCGTGGGAATTGATTCCTGGCATTTCCTCAAACATCAGGAAAGCAGACCCAGGCAACAATCAGTCCCCCACGTCTTTATGCCTCGAGTGAAAACTACAACATTGTTTTCATTGGACAGCAAAGCTAAGGAGTGCTTGAGGAAGAATACTTGCTGAATAATGCATGTGTAGTCATTTGCAATGAACGAAATCATACATTTACATTACTTTCAACATCCCACACGAGAGAAAACCATAGCTTGAGTTCATTTATGTACATTTAAAAATGTTTGCTTCATTATATCAAAAACTGATAAAATGACAAACTCTGCATACCAATTTAACTATATACATCAAAATAATGTGACACCCTGTTCAGTTTTCTGAATAACATGGTAGGATCTGATGACATTTTTGGTGCTAAAATCAACACTGCATGATTCATGTGACGGTATTCACTTTCCTTGCTGCAAGTTAATATGGCCTTTAATGATACCATGAAAAATAAACTTTCTATGGACTTCTAACATAACAGACCTTGCCAACACTTGTCAAAGAATACTCTCTTGATGGTCATCCTAAGATTTACAGCTGCTCAAAGCCAGATGAAGGACAGCACAGAACGGAAGAATAGAGGAGAGTGAGGAAGTCAGAGACTCAAAGTTAGAAAGACAGGGATGCATTTTCCGACAGACCAGACAGTCTGAGCTTGTGTTTCAAAAAGACTGTGCAGGTAGAAAATGGCTAAGTAATCCCTGCATGGAGCTCTCCCATCATGGGACACATCCATTTTCATTTCCATCAGATGTGTGAAGCACCTCAGGCAACATCAGCTGCTGGCCGATGCCTCTGACATGTGAAGATTTGAGGCTGATAAATTCTCTCACCTAGTCCAAGCACTCTGAGCTGCTCAGATCAGCACACTCGCTCTGTGTTAAGAAGTCCTCAGCTTTCTTGGTTTACGCTGGTGTTCAATTCAAATGCAAATCACTGTAGGCTTATTTATTTCTGCACACTTAAAAAAGATCTTCATGATCTAGAATTAGAGGAGAAGTAGCAGCTGCAACAACAAAGAAAATCAGCAAAACAAAATGAATACATGAAGCGTAGTAGTAGTAATAATAAAAAATGGCAAGCGTTAGTAATTTAAAATATAAGTATGTTCCACTGCTATAAAGAGCACTGATAAATCAGCCAATGTTGAATGAAATTGTGGAAATGTTTACACCTGCCTGTTCATCCTGGATCAGAAATAAATGTGCACACAACTAATTTAAAATGCTTGAGAGCAATATACTATATTAAGGTGGAATAAAAAAAAAACCTGTATGTCAGGGTTTGGGTTTAAACATCTATAAAGCGGCGTATTACCAATATGATATGGTTTGGCAGAGGAATGGGCAAAAACAGCTTTTGTGGGTGTGGTGGTTATAGTTCTGGATGATAGATCAGACCTGACTGTGACAACGAATGGTGTGCATGTCGCTCACAGCTCACAACCTATAATCCTCTGTGCTACTGCAGCCATAACATATGATATCATGGTTTTACAAACATTTATTGAATGATGTGTCACAACTGCAAAAAGGGTTCAGGCAAAAGGTATCTGAGTTAAATTCTACAGCAGCCTTTTACTATCAGTAGGCATATTTTCCTTCGATCTTAACTGAAGTCAAACATTTAAATGAATTTATTTTATATAAAAACTAATGGTTTAAGTAATGTGTTTTGGTAATGAAGTACAGGAGACCTTGGAGTGTTTTTGCTGTAGCATCTGTCTAATGAATGTGGGGCTTTGTATAATGCGTCTCGAATTTTCTCACATTTACAAATATAAAGGATATACTTGTGTGCTGCACATGTACATTAATTTTTGAAAGAAATAGTTTACCCAAATATGAAAATTATCTGAAAATGAACTCTGTCTGAGGCCATCCAAAGTGTAGTGAGTTTGTTTCTTCATCAGAACAGATTTGGAGAAATTTAGCGTTACATAGAATACACTCACCATTGGATTCTGCAGTGAATGGGTGCCGTCAGAATGACAGTTCAAACAGCTGATAAAAACATCATCCACATGTAATCCACAACTCCAGTCCATCACTTTACATTATGTGATGTGAATATTTGTATGTTTGTAATAACAAATCCATCAAGATACTTTTCATTTAAAAGGAGTCCTCTATTCATAACATTGCTTCCTTCAGTGAAAAAAGTAAATTCATTTGAATCAGGAGAGAAATAAGCAAGTTTACAAGTGAAAACAGTAGAAAACTATCTTAGTGGATTTTAATGTGAGAGGACAGGTTAATATGAAATATGAAATGTTAATATGGACTCCTGTTTGGCCAAAAGCGTTGGTTTGAAATAAAAACACCTTAATGATGGATTTTGATAATGGAAGTACTCATTGGCAAATTTCCACATTTTTAAATGTGCAGGTAGAGTATTTCCTACAAACATGCAGCTTTTCACTTCACAAGACATTAATTGATGGACTGTGGAGTCATGTTGATTACTTGTGAATTATGTTTAGACTCATTTTGATGGCACCTATTCACTGCAGAGGATTCATTGGTGAGCAAATGATGATGTTTTTTTTTTCTTTTCTGGAGCCGGCATTCTGACATAAAACCCAAACACATTGTTTACAGCTCTTGTTTACAAGCAGTGGAATGCACATGTAATTAATGACAGAATTAATGACATAATTTTCATTTTTGGGTGAACTAACTTTTTAAATTGTTTGTGAATCAAATTATAAACTCGAAATGACTCAGTGAGTAAGGTTTTACGCAAAGTATTTAACTTTTACACAAAAACGTCTATTGTGATCTTAAAACGACGGTGATTACATATAAGTGATTTCACCCCTATAGCTCATTCCAGATTGGTTAAACCAAAAAGGTTATATATATATATATATATATATATATATATAGATAGATAGATAGATATAGATATAGATATTCACAAGTCATGATGGACTTATATTTTTGCACACATCCTGGACCACAAAACCAGTGTCAGGCATTCACCACAGCCACCTCCATCTGACACACCTCCTCAAGCACCACCCACTCGTTCATCATCACCCGAGTACTGATTGCCTACACCTGCACCTCGTTGAGCCACGCCCTATATAATGGACTCGCTTGCATTCACTCATTGTCTGGTCTACTGTTCACATGCTGTGTCTCTCTCCTGGATCCTTGTGTCTTTGTGAAAATCCCCGGTGCTTCCTCAACTTGTGGCGTGACTCACGTATGGACTTTGGTTCGACTCACACACTACAGTTAAGACTCTATGTTCATCATTACTGTAAGATGTGAAATTATTTCCTCATGAATTCAAAGTCCAGGAACCCCGACAAAAACAGATGCCATGCAACAAAACAATAAAACTAATCTGGAGAAGAGATCTTCAAAGAAGGCAAACAACACCACCCCTATTGCTCATTTACAACCCCCTTCCTCCCTCTCCTCTCCCCTCCCTGCATCTCACACTTTTCCCTCCAAAAGATTCCACTGCAAGTCAATAAGAATGTCCATATACTACATGTGTTACAGTTTGTGAATATGTTGAAGTTTCCCTTTCATGTTTGGTATCATTCTAAAGGTCTTAGTGCGATTGGTAAAATGGTCTCAATTTCACAGAAGTCACTTATATTATGAGGAAGACTTAACTCTTTTGTAGAATTGTGTTTTGCTGCTGAGGGGTGTGTTTTTCCCCTTAGGGTCGGGTGAGAATCTCCAGCCAGGTGTGACCCTGGGTCACGAGATCTCCTGACAAACCAAAAGGTCTTTATGTTTTTACAACTGATTGGAAGATTTGTTTGTTTTGGTCTGGGTATATAAGCGAAGCGACAAAACATTACGGGGGGGATTCTGTATTCAGAAGAACCCTCACACTGTGTGTGAGAGTCTCTGGAGCTTTGCCTCCAAATCTCTCACATGCTGCTGTGTATCTCTATGCGGTCAGGTATGCATCTCTCACTCTTAGATTTATCTTGGAGTAATTGATGTTATGTATTTATTTTAATTGGAACTGAATTTAATTCTGAATTAGATTCTCATTGTTAAACTTTTTAATTGGCATGATACATTTTTACCTGACAAATAAAATGTTATTATTTGATTCATTTTAGACTCGTCTGAAATCCGTATTTCTAGTAGATTGTGAGGAGGCTGGTGCTACCGCGAATTACTACCAGGATAGAGCAAACTGCAGGCTCAGGATTGAATGGAGCAGTAGGCACTTCATCTGAGACCTCCTGATTTCTGTCTATCACTGATGTTAGCAAGTTGTACCAGCGAAGACTAAAGTAAACTACACTTTTTGTGAAGGCAAGCAGTGGGCGGCTGTCAAAAAGGGTATTTAGTCACCTACAGACCTCTGACTCAACAATCAGACTGGCGTTTTCGTGATCGCGAGATCTGCGTACTCCGCGGGCGCAAGACTCGAAAGAGGCATCGGGTCCCCAATGAACGGATAACTGAAAGTATAGTGAGTCCGAAATAATCAGATATTTAAATTAATACTTAATTGATATTTGCGATCAGCCTAAATTAAACACCTAAATTCTAACGATCATATGAAATTGGAGTCAGATTAAACATGGAGCTAGATTAAAAATGAAACAAAATCCTGATAAATTAAGCGAACTTTGCAGAAGCGCTGTGAAAAGACCGAACATGCATTAACCTTCAACCAGACAACTGGACTCCGTGTTTGGGCCAGTGGATGGATCCTTACATTACATTGTGTTTACCTTTGACGATCGTTTTAATAAACAACTGGATTGAACTGTTACTCACCTCTCGTCTCATCCTGCATTGTGTGTGTGAGTCTGTGACAACCAGTCATAAGGGTCAATTGAGATTAATAAATATGAATAAATAAGCTTTTAATTGATGTATGGTTTGTTGGAATATGATAATATTCGGCAGAGATTTAAAATGTAAAAATTGGCAACCTGAGGTTGCAAAAAAATATATATATATATTGAGAAAATCGCCTCAGTTGTCCAAATGAAGTTTTTAGTGAGGCATAGTACTAATCAAAAATTTATATATAACTATGGTAGGAAAATTGCAAAATATCTTAATGGAATTGGATCCATACAATGTATTTTTGGCTATTGCTACAATTATACCCATACTATGACTGATTTTGTGATCCGTAGTCACAGATATATATATCTTATATATACATATATATATATTTTTTTCTGTATGGTGCATTCTCAAGCACTTGTGTACAGAATGTATGAGCTCATCAAATTCATCAAAATGTTCCTCTGTATGGGTGAGATAAACTGTGTGCCGCAGCAGAACAAAACATTTACACTTTACAGCATATGGAGCTCAGTCAATGACTCCGTTATGTAATGTCCACAGTATTATATAACAGCATCACATCTGCAAGGGATAAAGATCAGCTGACTATACATTATTCCAACTTTTTACACAGCTACAGCTACCAATTACATAAATATGAAACATGATTATATGTTAAGAAACATATTAACAAGGCTATTGAGGAAATCATGACAATGGTTGGTTATACAATTTAGTGGTCATTTAACAAAAATAACTGACCACAGAATGAATATCATATCAGTATATCATAGAGCCATTTAATTAATTAAAAGTGGGTGAAGGCAGCAGTCTACACTATGTCCTTTCATATACTGTATTTGTTTTAAAGTTGCGATGTTGGTTTGATCTTTCTCCCTCTGTCTAGAAACACACACACACATACACACACACAGTGTATAGTGGTCTGTGAGTGAGATTTGCGTTGTGTGCCACTCTTCAGAACTCGATTGCAGTAGAGTCAATAAACATGCTGGGTCATATTCCTTATCTCCAATCCAGTTTCATCTGGGTGTGTACTTATTTTTATTTCTTTTTCGTGCTTGGGGCCCAAAAAGGCTCTGCCTCAGACGTGGTCCTCATACTTATTACATCTCCACACGTTTATCTCACATCAACCGTCAGATAACAGCTACACTGACCCAGCTTTACTGTGTTTTCACTGGACAGTAATAATGGGTAATGGAGTTGCTAGATGTTTGGTTATGTTCGCAGAATAACCAATATTGCCTCAATAAAAGCTGCACATTGTGTTGTGGATAATACTTTTATTTCTCTTTAATTAGGCCAAGATTCCTAACAGAGTGTGATGATGCAAAGTTTTCTTTATTATGAGAGCTCCCATAAAACTGGAAAACACTTTCTTGATCTAGTAAGATTTAATCTGACTCACTGGTTTTATACAGCTTCCAGGAGTAATGATGTTTTTCTGTTAGTCCATATGGAAATAAAGTTGTGTTTACAAGCTACAAAGATGAAATAATCTTTGGATTTGCAAAAGTTTGCAAGGTTAGCAACATCGAATCTTAGAAAGATATTCAGAGTTGTGTCTGAGACTGCCACACCATTATTTAAAGTATTTTTTACATACTGTATAATATATCTGAGAAAACTCACTGTTAAATGGCATGAATGAACAAAAACAGCTGTAATGGATTATTTTACATCAAGCTGCTTTTTCTGTCTAAGTAAGGGGAAAAAAATCTTTGTAATTGTAAAACGTCAATATAAATGCAAAAAGAAATATGACCAGAATGTACAGGGGTTGGACAGTGAAACTGAAACACTGGCCAATATAGTGTTGGAGGTTTCATGGCTATATTTATGCAGCCTGGTGGCCAGTCTTTACTGATCGCACATTCCACCAATAAGAGCAGAGTGTGAAGGTTGACTTTGTGCACCCAATAGCTCAAACATTGTACCCTGAAGGTGGTGCCGTGTATTAGGATGATAATGCACCAATACACACAGCAAGACTGGTGACAAGAGTGATTTGATGAACATGAAAGTAAAGTTAAACATCTCCCATGGCCTGCACAGTCACCAGATCTGAATATTATTGAGCCACTTTGGGGTGTTTTGGAGGAGCGAGTCAGGAAATGTTTTCATACACCAACATCACATAGTGACCTGGCTACTGTTCTGCGAAAGGAATGGCTCAAAATCCTTCTGGCTACTGTGCAGGACTTGTATTTGTCATTCCCAAGATGAAATAATGCTGTATTGGCTGCAAAAGGAGGCCAAACGGCATACTAATTGTGGTCTAAACCCAGATGTTTCAGTTTCACTGTCCAACCCCTGTATGTATAACTTAATCATATCAAACATAATATATGAACATGATTAAGGGTGCTTTCACATGTGTGGTTCGGTTCATTTGGTCCGGACCAAGGGCAACAAATGATACATTGTAGCATTTTTCTCCCGTTTTGGGTCCTTTTCACACCACACTGATTGCTCTGGTCCGAACCAGTTGAAACAAACCAAAATGCAGTCATGTGACAACATCCACATCACTCGTTGGCCAGATGTGTCATTGAACATATTTCCTAAACTGCTTTTCGATTGGTCAGAATTAACGTGCGGGAAAATTCCAATGGAACTCCCGGAAGTAAACAAAGAGAGGAGAAAAAAGCCGGCAGACAACACGCAGCTTTTTAGTATGGAGAGGCGACTGTGCTGGCTGATTGTATCCCTGTAATTTCTATGATTGTAATTTCTATGAGGCTGTTGCTAAAGCGCTAACTGTCAACAAATACTTGTCCTCATCACATAATGCACAGCGCAGCTGATTACGGCAGCTGGATTAGTCCAAAAAGGTGCAGTACTTTTTGCAGTTGGGTCTGTTTGAGTTCGGATCATGTTCTCACCACAACCGAACCGCTCCAGAGTTCGTTTGAAAGCGTACCGAGACCACCTCTTCAAGGAGGTCTCGGTACGCTTTTTTGGTCCGCTTTTGGTGCGCACTCGAGTGCGATTGCTACATTCACACCTGCCCAAACGAACCGCACCAAGAGGGAAAACGAACTCTAGTGCGATTCAACCGAACTAAATGAGGCAGGTGTAAAAGCATCCTAAAAGTAAAAATGATTAATAAAATGTGAAGAATGTTGAAGGAAGACAATAATAAATGAAATGAAATATAACATGTCTGAAAACAAAGGAAAATGATTAACGTTCACTGTTCTGCCTCTCGGCATACGCCACACTTACAGTCACCATCAGATAAAATGTATGCAGGTGGCTGTAAAACAAATTATCAACGAATGATTCAGATCCTTTGCTGTCAAACAACAGAGCTTATAGAAGTAGAACAGACAAACATATTTTTGTTACACTAGTTGAAAGTCTCTTCACATCCTGATAGCAATATTAAACTGGTCTAAATATAAAAACATAAACATATATCAACTCAATAAAACACAATGATAGGATGTCCTACCTGCTTGTCAACCTATGTATTTGCATCCTTCCACGCAGCCAATAGCAAGACTTTGGGGCGTGGCTACTGTAGCAGGCTCCTCAGCCATGCCCAAAAGTCTCGCTGTTGGCTGCGTGGAAGTATGCAAATGCTCTGACAAATACATACTTCCGCGTAAGGCACATAGGGCATTTTTGCCAATGTGTACAAAAGTGCACGCCAAAATCGGAAGACTTGCCAAAATACTCAGAGGCAGAAAATGGGAACAGGGTAAAACAAGGGTAAACATTGGCAGTGTTTTTACTAGATGGAGGAATCTAGGTTTCAATCAATGCAATGAACTTGCTTTCTTCTCAACAACTCCAAGTTAAAATTATTCTTAAATGAGGGACCTTTAAATGAAAGTAGGCTACTTTTACCTATTGAGACATGCTCTCACTTTTGTAGAGCTTGTAAGATCTGTGTTTGTGATGTTTGAGTCGTTATGTCTTAAGCGCAAAAGGAGTGTTTGGAAATGGTTTTTGAAAACGTGATTTATTTTTGTAGTTCGGCTAGATGAAACTAGTAGCGCAGAAACTGTCAACCCTACTTTTTATATTAGAAACACGAATGATAAAGAGAAGACTATAAACTATAAATAGTATACACAACCATTCAAAGGTTTGGGATCAATAAGGTTAAGAAATTAAGACTTGTATTCTGCAAGGATGCATTAAATTGATCAAAATGTGACTGTAGACATTTATGATGTTACAGAAAAGTTTGGTTTCAAATGCTGTTCATTTAAACTTTCTATTCAAAGTATCCTGAAATAAGTATAATGGTTTCCACAAAAAAAAAAAAAAAACATTGATAATAAAAAGAAATGTTCCCTGAGCGGCAAATCAGCATATTAAAATATATTCTGAATATATTCCATATTGCGAAGAATCATGTAACTGGATTAATGGCTGTTGAAAATTCACCATTGCCAGAGGTAAATTAGATGTTAAAATACATTAAAATAGCAAATAATTATTTCAAATTGTAACAGCATTTCACACTATTACTTTTTCATCAAATAAATACAGCCTTGGTGAGAATAACAGACTTCTTTAAAATAACATTTTTTAAAAAAACTGTAAAAATTACCTTGCATTCACAATGCTCTGTATCACACAGTCTTGTATAGTATCATTTTCCTCACAGTCGATCCACTCAACCTCTGCCTGTGAGACCCATTTGTAACACAATGCAGCTAAATTATTGGATGTATGAAACTTTTTGTGGCTGCTGCTCTCCAGTCACCAACTAGGCTAAGACTTCTGTAAAGATTTTCAGGGCCAGGTGAGGAAGTCTTTGATAAGGCACAGCAGAATTGAAAAGAAGTGGTGCACAACAACCTACAGTGCCTCATCTTCACTGAAGACTTCACAGGACCTTGTTTCTTTTATAGTCTACCACTCGGTGCCAAAGCTGAACCTGATTAGTGCACTATAACCTGAACTCTTATACATCCATTGACTTGACATCCTCTTTTTACTCCTGTTTTTGTTATAAAGGTAGCTCCCAGAGCCACTTTACTGCCATTCTACCATGTCTCTCCATCACCACAACACTGCAATCAAGCCTCTTTGAATTTACAGGTAACCCTGTCAAGACAGCCTCCAAGTTCCAGCTGGTTAAAGACCGTTAAAAAACACAACAGCTCATTACACACACTTCACTACGGTAATGAAAACACTGAATGGCAGCTTGTTTTTTGAAAACGTGTCCATAATAGGCTTTTAACATTTTTATTATTTGCGTTAAAGATGTGACGGGCAGTGTGGGCCGCTTCCTTATGCTGACATGCCTTACAATATTCTAGCTCAGGTTTGCTAATGTTAATTAGCACAGAGAGCCCCATCAATCAGCCCCACCATCAATCTCTCACTCTCTCTCACTCGCTCATTTTCTTTCCAGGAGAAGATTGAATTTTTTACGAGTAGCAACAATCCACCCTCAAGTGTATCTATATGAGGAGCTAGGTATGTTTGTGCGAGTACAAGAAATAATAAGAAAGACGGATATATAGAGAAATACAGGGCAACGTAGGCTCAATGGAAATATGTGCCTCTATATACAGTTGAGGTCAAAAGTTTGCACCCCCCCTTTCAGAATCATTAAAAATGTTATTTTGCCAAAATAAGAGGGATCATACAAAATGCATGTTATTGTTTATTTAGTACTGACCTGAATGACATATTTCACATAAAAGATGTTTACATATAGTCCACAAAATATAATATTAGTTGAATTTATAAAAATTACCCGGTTCATAAGTTCATTCTATTGTTTAGTGATAGTCGTTCATCTGTCCTTTGTTTGTCCTGAACAGTTAAACTGCCCGCTTATTCTTCAGAAAAATCCTTCAGGTCCCACAAATTCTTTGGTTTTACAGCATGTTTTTTGTGTATTTGAACCCTTTCAATCTATGATTTTGAGATCCATTTTGAGGAAAACTGAGGGAATCATATGCAACTATTACAGATGGTTCAAATGCTCACTGATGCTCCAGAAGGAAAAAAACATGCATAAAGAGTCGAGGGGTGAAAACTTTTGAACAGAGGTGTACATTTTTCTTATTTTGCCTAAATATCATATTGTTTTCATTTAGTACTGCCCTTCAAAAAGTTTTCACCCCCCGGCTCTTAATGCATTGTGTTTCCTTCTGGAGCATCAGTGAGCGTTTGAACCTTCTGTAATAGTTGCATATGAGTCCCTTTGTTGTCCTCAGTGTGAAAAGATGAAACCTCCGCTATGAACACTGTGAAACTATGCTTCGACAAAACAGCTGAAATCCGCATAAGGTAGTTAAAATAGTACGGCTGCATCAAGAAATGCATTTTTATACTACTTTTGCATTTCCCTATCATTTAGGTTTAGGGTTGGGTTTGATGTAGGGGATATTTCCATCACGATAGAGCATTAACCTTTACCCCGGATATTTTAATTTCGAACAGTTGCAATATGTACCTCAAGCAGCATAATAAAAATGCAGCAATACGTGCCTGTACCAACGTAATAAAAACATGCCACGGTCCACCACTCTCTGGAAATTTCACTATGAAACTGAAGTTTCAACGTGCAGTATGTAATTACATTTTTTTATTTGTAATTACATTTTCATGAGCTTTGGGTAAAGAAAATAAAGTGAAAGATGAGGATCTGAATCTGAGGACTAAAAGAAAGTCAGTGACTTAGAGACTCATAAGGCAGACCGTGTATTATGTTTTAAAAAAAGAGCTTCTAAATAGGCCAAACTTACGGAAATCCAACATGCCTCATTGATTTAAAGATGACTTCCTGTATACTGTCAAGACCAATAATGTTAAAAAATAAACATACAGTAAGACAGAACAAATTTAGCCAATTTGGGTGTAATTTACCCGACGAAACCTTCATCTCACGCTCTGCCTCTCACAGAAAGAATATGAGGTAAAGCACTTAGGAACTTTTCTCCTCTTTCCTGAGGCAAAGCCTGATGATTAATCACACAATTCAGCGAAAGTGCTACATAAGATGTTTACGCCATCAAACATCACATTCGTTTTTCATGGTCAGCAGCCATGTCACTGTACTTACCAGATCGCCCTCAACCACCAACCCTAAAAACCCTCCCTTCACCCACTCCTAGGGTGTTGTTGTAAAATGGGTGAAGTGTATGTTGTGAGCTGACTGTATATTAAACTTCCTCCGCTGCAGGGAGACTAAATAATTTCCCGTTCATGCCATTTGAGCAACTTTTTTAAGTAATTATTGTTCAATTGGACAAATTTATATAGTGCTGAGTGGACTGGGGGTTTACGCAGACCTGGGAATACTGACAGCTTGAGTAAATGAGAGCACTGGACAAGCGAATCAAAGGGTGATGAATGGAACATTTGCTTTTTAAATAACCTGTTAGTGTGGCAACTCTATCCATTTGCTGCAATTACGTAAGCCATAAAGATCTACAAATGAGATGTGGTCAATAGCTATATTGATTTGACTCTCTTTGTCCTTAGATATCCTGCCTCACATAACCTCCTCCAAAGTTTTCTTTTTTTTCCTCCTCCATATTTTTCTAGGCAGGCTATGTTCCTTGCCACTTCTAATGTAATTTGGTTCCCGCAGGACCAGAGAGAGATTTATGAGAAGTATTAGTGCATTAATATATTAGTTCTGTTCTTTTTTCAGTGGTTCCATTGACTGTGTACTGGTCACACCGCTAACAGAATGTCTGAATTAGGTCTGTGAATTTGCATACGAGCCCTTAGAGAGACTGTAAATGTCCTCGCTACTCAAAAGAAGTAGGAAGAGAAGAAGAGAGAGGAGAGCGTTTCATGTATGTCTCAGAGGTACTATATATATTTCATCCAGCAAGCAAATTTCGTCAAAGCATGGTTCTTGTTTCCTCCGAGGCAAAATGATCTCACATCAAGGTCTGCTTTTGTTCTGCACCTCTGCTCATCTGTTTTAGGTGCACATCAGTTGTGTTTTATTGGGGAATCTAAAAATTAACAGCTCTTTCAGCAGAATTTTATATGGAGTGAAACAGTGTCGCTTTCCTCCGCTGTAATAATGGTACCTTAATCTGCTCGGCCTTCAGGTTACATCCAATTCTATGATCTGTATCACAGCTCTTATGCTTCGATGTACGCTGTGCTAGCATCTTGTTACCTGGATCTTGGCTCAGCTGCATCCCTTGATCCACATTTGCTTGACTATGCTGAACTGCCAAAGTTGCCATCCAAAGCCTGATCCAGTATCTCATCTCTCCTTGCCAAAGCTATTGCCACCATAATACACTGTGGGAACATGTCTTCATTCATTTACAGGAGAGTCTGGGACAGGGGACAGTAGGATTGCAGTCTTAAGTGATGCTCCAGCACCCTGGCTGGAAATGAGCTGTGACTTAAGCACTGAGAATGGCCTGTCATCATTTACTCACATTTATGCCGCTCCAGACCCACTTTCGTCTGTGGAACAAAAAAGAAGACATTTAGAAGAATTCCCTAACTGGTTTTCCAAGTATTTCAAGCTTCAAAATGCAAAATAAATAATTAAACAAACACACACTTGAGTTTATAATGACATGAGGGTGAGTAAATGACAGAACTGCTTCAAGTGTGATTTATTGGTGTTGGTCTGCCTGTGCTGAATCTGTTCTAACATTATGTAAATCCCTGGGCTGCACTAGTGATCCAGACAGGAGAAGAGTTTGTCGTTCAGGCCCCCAGAGGCGAGTACCACAGCTTAAACTCCACAGTCAGCCAGAAAGGGTCTGTGCATGCATAAATAAGCACAGACATATGGATACAACCTCGATTCATAAACAACTAGCATTATCCTTGGCTTTCTAGTTATCTCTTTTCCAACGTAATAAACTCAGATTGAATTAAAATGTAAGTATAAAATACTGTTTTTAGTCATGTTCCGTCAACATACAGCTGTGTCATTAAAGACATTTTTCAGTGTGTTTCTGTTGATATTTTACTCCCCGCTTCCTCTTCTCATCTCTTCCCAGCACGACACCAGGAGAAAGTGATTTAATGGACCTGGTTGTGCATTGGTGCTGAACGACGCTAAAGATAATTTGAGTCACAGGAGTAAATAATATTGCAACTTTTTCTTTGTAATTTCAGAATTTAGGTCATATTGTACTTCATAATGATTTTAAAATGTTTCAAGTGTGCATACAATATGTATTCTGATCAACTCCTCATCACAAATAGTAGGCTCTCAGTAAACACCACGAGTTTTTCCATGTTATTTACAAATTCATATCTAAACACTGTTAAAAAATAAGTTTAGTCAACATGAAATGTTAAGTTGCACTACATGAAAACATGGATATTTGAGTTGAGTAAACTTAAAATTTTAAGGCAGCACAAACACTTACTTTTAGTTGTTTTTTTGTTTGTTTGTTTGTTTTTTACAGCGAATTGGCATACTTTTAAAGGGTTAGTTTACTTCCAGAACAAAAATTTCTTGATAATTTACTTACCCCGATGTCATCCAAGATGTTCAAAGCTCCAGCTTCAAAGACTTTTACCTCCCCCATGGAATTTCCAAGGAATAAGGGTCTTTAGCAAAACGATTGTCATTTTCTAAAAATAATAAAAATGTATATACTTTTTAATCACAAATGCTCATCTTGCACTAGCTCTAAGATGCGCGTCTTCAAACATTCCTTAATCATTTTGGAAAGGTCACGTGCGGTTAGTTCTTCGCCTATGTACTTCAGTTCAAAAAGGTAGGGTGGGGCGAAAAAACATTTTTTCCTCCAACTTCAGAATCATACAATATTGTTGTTTTAACTTTTTTTGTAAAGGGCATTTGACTTTATTTGCTTTGCTCACTTTTTAAACACTGGGTCAGTACTTCCATCTACGACACACGTGTATGAATACGTAGTGCGTGAGGTTGAGCTAGTGCAAGATGAGTATTTTTTGGTTAAAAAAGTATATAAAGTTTCCATTTTTTTTTTTAGAAAATGACAGATTGTTTCACTACAGAAGACACTTATTCCTTGGTTGGGATCATGTAGAGCCCTTTAAAGCTGCATTGAAACTGCTACTTCAATACGGGAAGTCCACTATAAGTGAGTAAATTATCAGGATTTTTATATTCTGGAAGTGAACTAATCCTTTACGTGAGAGGCAAAAATCATCACCACCATCATGGTTTAAATGTAGTGCAATTACGACAACATAAGAAAATAAAATCTACAGAAAAAAAAAAGGAAAAGTTCTGTTAGGACATTATCTGTAGCATAAGTGAGTATCACAGATATTTTCATGCACAACACAGTGCAATGTATAATTTAAAATATGAGTAAAACACCTGTGAGAAATCAATAAGGACAATTCCTTCATGTTCACACAGTACACCATGCCCTATTTTTACAGACTTTTTTTTAGAGTACACAAGCAAAAGCCACTTTGAATATGGGTGTGTCCAACCTATTTGCATGTGCAGTTATTTGCATAATTATTCATAGTGCATGTAGAATTTTCCTAGTAAACAGCCCACATAGCGAACATGCAATGTGCAAGCAAATTTGTACCCTTTATTTAGGAGCTTAGTAAAGCAGGGCCTTTTGAGAGTAATTTTTCTATTTTAACAGCTGCTTCTGATCACTTTAGGTTTACTGGGAAAGGAAAAGATCAATGAACAATGTAGACAGCCAATAAAAGTAATTGTCGATCTCCCCTCCCTTTTTAGCACTGTTTCCTACCCTACCTCTTTCTGCCATCTGGTTGCATCCTGAGTTATGATCAGCACAATGGAATCAAATTAAATTAATCAAACGTTGTTAGTCTGAGCGTTCAAATTGATTTACAAGCCTCGCTCTGAACTATAAACATAGCTGTGTCAATAAAGACATCTTTCTCATTGTGTCTGAGTCAGTATGCCTGTACTCCTCCCACTTCCTCCCCTCTCTCTCTCTACTCCTTCATTTTGTTCGTTCATTGACAGGGCTATTAATTAAGAAAGTTCATCAGTGGTGGCTGCCTTCATTTGTTTTCCTGTCATGAGTCCTGCCATACTGTACATGCTCTGGGAACAGAAAATGGCATTAATAATACCATCTGATCTGCATGCGGAGGTCACTTTTAATTATTATAAATTACCTCTGCAGCTTAAGAGGACAGGAGTCAAAAAAAACTTAGCAGGAGACAGAAAAGAAAGGATAAACTTGTCTTGGAGTGTATAAATATCAGCTAACAGAAAAAACACAATGCAGCAATACATCTCAATCACAGATAATAAATCCATTCTCCACATGAGCACAACAATCAGTACAACCAACAGATGTTTGTTGACACCTGAGGCAAATTATTAGAAATTATGATGAGAGAAAGACAAAAACAAAGATTTTGGGGAAAAAAAATATGGAAACAATGAAAAAAAATATTTGCACCATCTAAAAGTTACACTAAGACTGCATTAAGATTTTAGTTTTTTAGAAATAAAAACTTTTGTTTAGAAATGTAACGAGGTGAGGAAGACGTGAAATGGGCAGATCCATCTGCAAAGCTTTATTTAGGGACATCGACAGAGACACGGTCACAAAACAGGCAGGGTCAGATACTGGCAAACAGGTATATATGGAGAAAGCACAAGAATAATCCGGGAAGCAGGCAGGGATCGATCAATAGCAAATGTTATCCAAGGGGCAAGGAAAAAGGGTGATCCAAGAAGACAGGCTAGAGATCCAAAAGGCAGGCAGCGAGACAGAGCAAACGATGCAACAAGGCATGAATTCAAAACACCGAGACCTAAACAAGAACACTGGAAACTAGGTCATTGCTTCGTATGAATATTAACACAATCCAATACTTGGCGACTAGTGAGAGGAAGTCCGGGGTTTAAATAGAGTCTCTGATTGGACACAGGTGATCAGTGCAATGGCTGATGGGAAACGTAGTCCGGGGTGTGGTGCAACCGTCAATGTAATGTGAATGTAACAGGGCGACATCTGGTGGTGAGCGGACCAAAGGTCAAAGGCCAGATTTGTGACAAGCAAGGACACATATATTAAATTGCTCAAAGATGGTGGTTACAAAAGATATCTATTTCAAAGAAGTGCTCAAATAAAATAAATCTATTTCAAACAAAATGTTTCCCATCAGACCCAAATAAATTACACTTGCTCTCATCACTAAAGTGAACTTTGGACCAGTTTGCCTCTCTCCACACAACAAGCTCCACAGCAAATGTGAGCTTAGCCTTTTGATTAATTTTGCTGATGAGAGGCTTGGTCCCTGCAAAGTGCATTTTCAGTCTGACTTCTCTTAAACATGCTGAGACAGATCCTTACCTTGTTCAATATTGAACTGGCGAGCAATTCCAGCTGCAGTGTTGAACCCATCCCCCCCTTTATTTTCATGCATTTGTCTTGCATTTGACCAACCTTTTTGGTGGACTTCAATGAATTAGTGTCATTGCAAAGCTGTAATATTCAAGAAATCACAGATTTGGAATGACTAACTTCTCTTGCAATGGCTGAAAGGGTCATCCCTTTGGCCTTCATCCAGACAACCTTGTCGGGTTTCAGGCACCTCAGATTGGCCCGCCATCTTGCAATCTCAGTGAAAATTGGAGGAATGTTGCCAGTTAAATAGGGTTTGTCAGACAATTAAGGAAATTAGCTCCAGGTACCAGATTTACACCAGTAACTTGGAGGTACAGTTGAGGTCAAAAGTTTACATACACCTTGCAGAATCTGCAAAATGTTAATTACTTTACCAAAATAAGAGGGATCACACAAAATGCATGCTATTTTTTATTTAGTACTAACCTGAATAAGATATTTCACATAAAAGATGTTTTCAAAAAAATGCTGAAAAACCAGAATTTGTGGGACCTGAAGGATTTTTCTGAAGAACAGCAGGCCGTTTAACTGCTCAGGACAAACAAGGGACTCATGAACAGCCATCACAGCTGTGGATCATTCAGGTAACAACACAGTATTAAGAATCAAGCGTATAACTTTTGAACGGAGTCACTTGTGGACTATATGTAAACTTTTTTTATGTTTAATATCTTATTCAGGTCAGTACTAAATAAAAAATAACATGCATTTTGTATGATCCCTCTTATTTTGGTCAAATAATTAACATTTTGCAGATTCTGTAAGGTGTATGTAAACTTTTGACGTCAACTGTATCTGTAAGTGTTCTCCAATTTTGGTCAGATTTCTTTTTCAGTTTTTTATACTGTGCTTCAGAATACAATTAATTTATGAAATATCCTTTTAAAAAAACTCCCCTTCTCCTGTTAGAATAACTTCAAATTTAATATATTTGTTATTTCTGCCCATGTTTCCATTTCCTAGATTTCTTTTATGTAGTCGTATTTGTGGTGAAGTGACTCATCCAGCCGTTCTCGGCACACGGTTGTGAATGAAAGGCTTGGTGTGGCTTAATAAAGCATTTCCATCAGCAGGGATAGACGAGTGTGCTCTCTGGTCTCTGCACGTGCCACTGCTTGGATCAAGGCTGTTATTTCACTCCATACCTACCTCCTGGGGCTCAACACACTCTGAGCTGGAGCCTTCACCCGTCTGCTGTGGCTAGCCATGGCCTCAAATGGGAAACGCATGCAAATTAGATGATGAATTAAAGGTGACCGATTGAACCCATTCCGTCTCGTTTTTGCCTCCTCATTCTCCCTCTCTCTATCTTTTTCATCTAGTTCTTGCCCTTCCTGACTCTCTCCCTCACTTTTCTCTTCGTCACTCGCTCAGTATTTCTGTCCGATAGGCATATACAAGGACCTGATTTAGAACAAAAGGCACGCCTCGTTAGCCCTGCAGCCTGCCCTCCCTCGGTAAATTGCCCTATTCTGGTGACAGAAAGGAAAGGATTGATAGATTGAACGAATTAGAGCTGAGCACGTCTATCTGAATGGACAGAGGGAAAGGGACAAAGAGGGAGAAACAGAACAGGAGACAGAGAGAGAGATAGTGGAAACATAACAGACGTGTTTTCTCCATGAGGAATAGGAGGCAGTGCCTTTTTAATAAAAAAGGAGAAAGTAATCAACAGTAGAAAAATTAAGCATATTACGAAATATATCCAATGATGAATAACCACTCACTTTTATGAAATAACACTATTTAACAGCAGCACCAGAGGAGGAAGTGTCAGAGCAAGGCAGGTAGGAATTTTCTCTTTTGTCTTGAGCTCATAGGGTTCTCTCTGAGACCACAAAATACAGGTAAAAAGTCATGTGAGAGGAGGTAATACCTCCATGCCACTGTGATTGGCTAATTACAATTGTCAAGTTAATATCCACCTGTGACGATGAACAGGTCTGCAAACCAGCCTGAATGCATGAATGCAAACTGGAAATGAATGAACTAATTACAAAGTTAAAACACAGACATCAGCATTTTTGGTCACATACAAAACCAAATTAAAAGGACAGTTCACCCAAAAATGGACATTTTGTCATCATAATTACAGTTGAATACACACATACAAAAAGATATTTTGAAGAATGTTGGTAACCAAACAGTTGATGGTAGCCATTGTTAGTTTTTTATTTATTTATTTTTTTTCCCCTCAATATAAATGGAACTCAATGGCTATTGTGGCGGGATGAGCAAACAAGAGACACAGTGGGCGTGACGTCAGGCCTCAGAGAGGCTTTTATTGAACATAAAATAAACAAAGGTGTCCTAAAAGGGGTAAATAAAAGTGTCCAAAATAAACAGGGGATCTGGTGTGCTCGTCGTGCTGGGGGTTCCGTAAAGGAGGGGCATTGTTCGAAAGGGTGGAGTCCGGCGGCCACACGCACTCCTCTCTCATGTCTGCGGCCCTAGGGGTGGCGGCGTCCTTCTGCGACTGTGTCCTCTTTGGCTCACGACACTTCTGGAGGATTCAATGGCCCCGCATCCTCGCCGTCTAACGGGTGCGGTACTCGTCCGGACCTCAGGTCCTGCAGCTCGTTGCTATTGTCGGCGCTCAATCCCATCAACTCTCCCTTCCTGGACCCACGAGGACACCAGCGTGCATGCACGGGGAAGAGACCGGTCTCCCGAGGAGAGGCGCGCTCAGCATTTCAACCGCACAGTGATGAGGCTTCATTGACGTCAGGCGCGCCTCATCACACGCCGCCAGACCTGGCTGTTTCGGCGTCCCTCATCTCTTACACGCCCACTCCTGTCGGGAGCCTGGTGAAGGGCACGATTAAGGGACAGGGAGATGCTGATAACTAGGGGGAGGCAGCCGACTCTATCAACACACTATCCTTAACTGTTTAGTTACCGTCATTCATCAAAATATCTTCTTTTGTAGTTGAAGAAAAGATGACAAACATAACATGACATGAAATCTGTGAGTAAGAAAACCTTGACCATCTGCAATATTTATCAAGGATTTAATGTTTAATGAGCCAAAAGAAAATGAATCTTAAACAACAGTTAAATGAAAGAAATATCAAAATATTCTAGGCTTTAATAAAAAGTGTTTACTATAAACATACAGTATAGTCATTGTTTTATAACAATATTATCATTTTGCTTTCCCATTGATTGTGTGAGGATCCATATATTTTTGACTCCAAAACTGTGTAAACATCAAATAGAACTGGAATGTGAATTTATACTGAAAAAAAATCAATATGAAAAGAGGTGATTTTGTCTATTTATTTCTTAAAACTACTACATGCAACTCAATCAAGAAAGGAATAAAATTACAAGGCAAAACTGAATATTCTGGTTGCTACTCTTCAGCAAATTTGTTAAAACTATCAGTGTCCCAAGAGAGCAAAAACACAGTGAACGTATCATGCAGAGAAAATCAGGAACATATCATCTTGCTAGGCAGCACTTTTCATCAGCAGTGTGGTCATTTGTCAGCAACACTGCTATCAGTTGCAACCACCATCAATATACTGTTTCATTCCTCCATAGTCCATTTATTCTCTTTCATAATCTTTAATCCTCACTGTTTTGCCCTACAGATGTATGTAGTTACATGCATGAAGTCCCTGGAAACAAATAACGCCAACTCAGGTTACATAAGAATACCAACAATAGAAAAAAAAAAGACAGTGATCTTCTTAATCCTGTATGTACAGCACTGCATTTTTATGAGCAAACATTTGAATGAAATGCTCACAAGAAATGAACAAAATGGATTTCTAAGGATTTGCTCGAAATGTATACAGGTTAACAAATCACTGAGTAAACTTGTATAATAAATGTCCTGTAAATAATTTAATGTGATAGTTCATTGAAAAATGAAAACTCTGTCATTATTTACTCACCTTCATGTCATTCCATAAAACTTTTTTGGATATATTTTGGAGAATATTTATCCATTGTATGAATAAAATGAAATACATATGTGACCCTGGACCACAAAACCAGTTATAAGGGTCAGGTTTTTTTATATTGAGATTACATTATCTGAATAAATAAGCTTGATGTATGGTTTGTTAGGATAGGATGATAATTGGCCAAGATACAACTATTTGAAAATCTTGAAACTGAAGGTGCAAAAAAATTAAAATAGTGAGAAAATCGCCTTTAAAGTTGTCCAAATGAAGTTCTTAGCAATGCATATTACTAATCAAAAATTAAGTTTTAATATATTTACAGTAGGAAATTTACAAAATATATTTATGGAACATGATCTTCACTTAATATCGTAACGATTTTGGCATGAAAGAAAAATAGATAATCTTGACCCATACAATATATTTTTGGCTATTGGCATAAATATACCTATGCTACTTATGACTTATATGACTTATGGTTCAGGGTCACATATGTTCAATGAAAAGAATCTCTGGGAAAAAACTAAATATTTATATATATATATATATATATATATCAAAAATCAAAAATCAAAAGAAGTATTTACCATCCTTTGAAGATGTTTTCTTAATTGGATAGTTCACCCAAAAATGAACATTGAGTCATTAATTACTCACCCTCTTGTCGTTCCAAACCTGTAAGATGAAATTCTATGAAATTCTAGTGTATTTTATAAGTGGTTGTTGTGTTGCAAAGTCTGAAAGCTCTTGAATTATCAAAAATACCTTAATTTGTGTTTCTAAGATGAACGAATGTCTTAGGGATTTGGAACGACACGAGCGTGAGTAATTAATGACAGAATTGTCATTTTTGGGTGAACTATTTCTTTACTTTCATAATTCAAATAGGAGAACCCTTTTCATTTCCTAAAATAAATTGGTGGTTAATAGTGAATTTTGAAATAAACTGTTTCAAACGTAGCATTAACTCTTCAGAAATTCTGCATCAGAAGTAGGTAACACAAGGTAACAGCGATGCCCATGAGACTTCCATCTGAGAAACAGCTCTCGTTCGCCTCTAAACAATTTCTTATACACACAAGCAACAGAAAATCATCTCCCACACAACACGTGAGGGCAAACGCTCTCAATACACCGCAAACACTGCTGTCCTTTTCAATTAGGCCCCCCTGCTCTGCCTGGTACAGGGGCAGCCAAGCGCAGCCATGCTGCGAAGATTACTACAGCAGTCGCACTGCATCTTAATCTCTCTACTCACCCACAACCCAAAGCAGAGAGGGCCAAACAAAACAACACCACGCAGAACTCAATAATTGCACGGCAATATCTGCGCGGCAGCGAGGCGTGATGACGAAGCGAGAAAATAAAAGAAGGAGAGGCAGGCAAAGATAAAGAGAGACCGTGGTGTGCGGTAGGGGAATTGATGGCCAATGAGCTGTGATGGATGATGGTAAATGTGGTCAAATCTAATAAATCTGAATAATTTGACCATTTGTATGAGGGGGAGGTGAAGGCGAAAGAATGAAGTCTGACATTTCAGGCTGTACTATTGAGGCTTATAGTGGTGACTTCCTGTTCGACAGACAGAGCTGAAGCTGTGATAAAGCGCTTCTATACCGCCAGGAACGGAGCCGCCTTATGGACTGATGCGAATGTCTGTGGGTTATGTCAACCTAACCTGAGACCACACTTTTTCCAGCTATTCAAAACTTTCTGTGAACATTACTATGTCGAATATTCGAAGTCTACCTCATAATGGAAAATGTAAGGGCTCCCCTAGTTCTTCCCATCTTCCGTGCTTGACTATAATACTTGACTATGGTGTTCACTAGAGGTGTGTGGTTTCGGCTCAGCGTGTCCTCTTTGTCACACCGACAATGTTGACAGAGGCACAAAGGAGTCTTATCTGAGGATAGGCAAATATTTTAAATCCTCTACTCCCTTTTCTGTTTAAGCATCAGATAGCTTAAATGAAAGAGCCTGGGCGCTGAGGTGGCAGGGCTTAGCAAGATACAGTAATTCTCCATTAATCAGGATGCTTTTTTCATTATTAGCCTTTTGCTTCGTGATTAATATCACACCCCCTCATTAAAGAGGATTAAATATTGCCTCTGCAGCTCTAAAAACTGACTTTCCTCAAACCAGTGGGAGAGGATAGGAAAAAGAAAGCCAGTTCTTTCACTCACAGCGGCTAATTGTGAGTATTCGCAACCACCCGGTAAAGGTCAGAGGCTCTGCCCAACTTTCTATGGCATACATTTACATAAAACAGCTGAAGTACCTGGCTGAATTTGGTGTTCATAACCTTTATAAGAAACATTTGCAATGCAAAGCTCTCTGTGTTTTATTGTTTGAAAAGTCAACATGTTTTATTGTCTAGATAGGAGTAAATAACTGCTGTATTGTGTTTCTGGGGACACTGCCCTTTGATAATTAGCCATGTATACTGTTGGTTGTGTAAATCGAAGTCTAGGATATGAATACGAAGACTGTCAAATTTAGATGACACAGAGCATGAATGAGACAAATGAGATTTCCATTCCCTGTTGCTATGCTTTTAAATACCAATTTTTATGCAAATGTCTCCCAAAGCTTCATAACCTCACTTTTATTATTCAGAGATGTGCCGTGTTCTGCATAGAAGTTCGCCATGGTTGTCTGGCTTTTTCTTTTTGTTTATGACTAGTCTCTTTTAGGTGCACAGAAACAGGTCAAAAACTTTTGGGGTCATGCGAAATTTAGTAGTCTCCTGGAGGCAGTTTAATAAGAACTGAGATGGTTTCTTTTCTGTGGTGTTTCTCTGTTCTGTAACTGAGTGCTCAGTAGTACTTGATCTAAAACCTAAGGGAACCAGACATTTTGTAACAAGTCATATATTATATAGACACTAAGTGGGATTTTCTTTAAAGAGAAATAGTCTTGTCTTTTTTATATTAAGCAATGATGCACTGAATTGATCTGAAGTGATAATTAAGTCTTGAGATAATAAAGTTTCAGACCAAAAAAAATCTGGAAAAATAAAATAAAATTTAGATTTGAGATAAATTAAGATTTATTTTTGGCATTTTTGCCTTTATTTTGATAGGACAGCAGAGTAATGACAGGAAGCAAAGTGGGAGCGAAAGGGGAACAGGATTGGGTCCACGAGCAAGGGCTCGAACTTGGGACGCCCGGAGCGCAACAGCTAAGGCTAATGGCGCCAACAGAGAACCCACTGTTTAGTGAGAAATACTTTTTGTTTGGTGCAAACCGTCATTAATTTGTAGATCTCTCTTGGAGTATGAACAATTTAAATATAAATCAGCAATTTACTTCACAGAGGAGTCTCTTATCTGAAGTTTGACTATCAAATGAACACATACCCCTTGAAACACTCACAGACTCTTCACCAAGATCTCCAATTGTAACTTAAGCATTGAGAGAATATGAGATGTAATCTTTAACAACATGAAACATTTAAATCATGCATTCCCCTGTTTGTATCAAATATCTCAGCAGCACACAATTATACCACATTTAGCTTCTGCCAGGAGATTAGAGTTAAATATTCTAAATCAGAATTTAACACACATTATGTCTCTTAAAAGAGACATTGTCAGGATGCCAGAACAGTCATTATTGTTGTTTGCCATGTCAATTATTCAGTTTTCTGGTTTGGCAACAGTTGTGAAAAGATCTATTCTTACAATAAAAGAAAAAAAGGTTCTTATCTGATATAGTGCACTGTAGCAGGACAGAACTGTGCCTTCACTTATCATCACAGCTTGTAGGTATCAGCACTATAATTGCCTAATTCTGTACAGCGATAAGAGAAGATTCTATTGACTGGCTCTCAGTAGGCTCGTCCAAGTCTGCGAAACTCATGCTGACTGCCGTTATGGCCAAAGCAATGCTTCTGTAGTAAAGGAAAAGTCATTTATAATGACATTTTGAGTTAAGGCCAAAAACATGCATTATGATCTAATGATTTATTCATCATTCATAATTATTTAATATTTGAAATATTATATTTAAAATATATTTTACTAGTTATTTCATGATGCCAGCAGTGATGCTGTTATGCAAGGAACAGTCTACTCAAAAATGAAAGTCATCTCGGGTAGGGATGCAATGATTCACTCAACTCACGATTTTATTATTTCTCAGACAAAATTCAGCACATTTCTTAGTAAAAATTTAAAGATGTCAAATAGCAAAACTAAATTGTAATTTTAAAACAAACCCCAAATCAAATAAATAACACAAATAAAAGAAAGTCTCTTCATATAAACAAACTAAGGCTTTGCCTCTGCTCTTTCCATTTAAAATTAGAGACAACAGCTCTAACAATAAAAAAATTTGTTGAGTCAACGTAAACTAATTTGTTACCCTGCTGCCTTAACATTTTAAGTTCAGTCAAGTTGACTGAACTTTTTTGAGTTGACTGAACTTAAAATTTTAAGGCAGCAGTGTAACAAACTATTTTAAAGAAGTCCACATCCAAAACAAAGATTCACATATAATGTACTCACCCCCTTGTCATCCGAGATGTTTATGTCTTTCTTTAGTCGTAAAGAAATTATGTTTTTTGAAGAAAACATTTCTGCCATTTTTTCTCCATATAATGGACTGGTATGGTGCCCGGTTTTGAACTTTGATTTTGAAGGGTCTTATCTAGTGAAACGATAAGTTATTTTCATTTAAAAAATACAATTTAAATACTTTTTAAATCTCAAACGCTCGTCTTGCCTTTATCTCCCTGAACTCTGTTTATTCTGACTCAAGACAGTTAGGGTATGTTGGAAAAAGTCTGATCGTATTATTTTCTCAACTTCAAAAATAATTTCAAAATCATCCTACATCACTGCAGAAGTTCCAACCCAGTCTTTGGAAAGTGAACATGCAAAGAAGATCAAACACCCTTAACAAAAAAGGTAAAACAGTGATATGGGACGATTACGAAGTTGATGGAGAACATGGGAATTTTTCAACATACCCTAACTGTCATGAACCGGTGTTATGCCGAATTATGACCCCCACCAGATTACTACCCCCCCCCTTGTATTGGTAGGTTTAGGGTTAGGTGCCCTGGGGGCGGTTAGGATTAGGGTTGGGGTTAGGATTAGGCAATCAGGTAGCGATTTCAACGAGAGGGGGTAAAAATTTGGCAGGGGTCGAAAATGAGCACAACACCGGAACAAAAACAGTCCAGGCAGAGTAAGACAAGACGAGCGTTTGGCATTAAAAAGTATATAAATTGTATTATTTTTATTAAAATAACCGATCATTTCGCTAGATAAGACCCTTCTTTCTCAACTGGGATTGTTTATAACCGCATTTGGGATCATTTGAAGCTGCATTTAAACTGCATTTAGGAAGTTCAAAATTGGGGCACCATATCAGTCCATTATATGGAGAAAACTGCTGAAATGAAAACAAAAAAAAACAATTTCTTTACGACTGAAGAAAGAAAGACATGAACATCATGGATGACGGGGGTGAGTAAATTATTTGTAAATTGTTGTTCTGGAAGTGGAGTTCTCCTTTAAGTTGATGCAACAAATTGTGTTTTACACTGTACATGCAGCATGAGCAGTTTTGAATCTAAATTAGACTGTATAATTTTGAAATTTGAACCAAAAACAAAATGGTCTGACTTTAGTTTTGTGAAACTGTACTACATAACACATTTGCCTAAAACAGCAGATGGGCTGAATGAAAACGCAAATGCACTCTCTGACAGCAGGTGGCGCTTATGGAACAGGGGCAATATAGCGTTTCCTTGGTTGCCACTGTAAACAAAGCAGTGCTGTACTTACACAAACACTACTTTAAATATAGCTGCAAGCAGCAATTGAGGGGCCAAGCACAAAAGAGGCAGAATGAGGGGCTAAGCATGGCAAGGAGCAACAGACCGACTACAACAATGACAAACAGTCTAGGAGTTTGAAAAAGTCGTTTTTGAACATTAATCAAAATGGCGGATAGGAAGTTCGGCCAACTATGGTATATTTGGTATGTATGTTGTCGGCATGACCCAAGCAATGTTTTCATTACAATAGGGTAATGCAATCAGAAGTTATTATCATTTTGTTCAATAAACCTCTTTGATTGACGTTTACCGCCTGGTCCACTCCTGTGTTCTTACCGACGCACCAAGAGGAAGGCTAAAGAAATTAGAACCACCTCAGAATACAATCCTAGTTAAGCTTCTCAACACTAGGAGTTTGAAAAAGTCGTTTTTGAACATTAATCAAAATGGCGGATAGGAAGTTCGGCCAACTATGGTATATTTGGTATGTATGTTGTCGGCATGACCCAAGCAATGTTTTCATTACAATAGGGTAATGCAATCAGAAGTTATTATCATTTTTGAAAATTTCATTATTAGTGTTTAATGAATAGGTTATTTCTTCTGACAAGTAGGTGACGCTGTTACCAAATTGATGTGGTGTGGTCAGTGTGAGGTGACAATGGCACATACAAAATTTGGTGTCAATATGTCAAAGCTTTGCAGAGATACAGCCTCAGATGCAGTTTGGCCTCTTTCCAGCAAATTCATTGATGCGCTAAACGGAAACCGTTTCGTTTATCGACATGAAATCCATACCTTTTTGCCAGCATGGTCTGAAAATGATCTGAGTCAAATTTGGTGAAAATCGGACCAACAATGAAGGAGGAGTTCGAAAAAGTAGGCGGACAGGAAGTTCATCCAATTATGCCATAATTGGTATCAGTGTTCTTGGCATGATCCAAGGAATAATATATCAAGACTAGTTTCATTACAATAGGCTAATGTAAGCAGAAGTTGTTAGCATTTTTGTAAATTTCTTTATAACTTCTGACCACAAGGTGGCACTGCCCCCAAACGTTTTGAGTACTGTCAGGGCATGGTGTCAAAGATACATACAGAGTTTCATAGCAATACGTCAATGCGTTTGTAAAATGTAGCATTTTTTGACAAAATTCAAAACGGCCGATGCCCAAAATGGCTGACATGGGAAAATTAGGTATGGTTCGACTCGGCATGATGTACCGAATCTAAAGAGACCAGTTTTGTTTGATTTTTGGCCAAACCATTGAGAAGTTATAAGTAAAAAACTGCATTTTTCATATCTCCTGACCAGTAGGTGGCACTGCGCCAAAACATGGCAGGTAGCCTCAGGTCATGCTTGTTATAATACCCACCAAGTTTGGTCTCGAAACACCAAACCATTGCGGAGATATAGCCTCACATCCATTCGGGTCAAAAGGTATTGGCATAAACATGAGTGAAACTATGGACAAGTGGTGGCGCTAGAGAGTTTGAGTTAGAGAATCCAAATTTGCTATGGTTAATGTAGAGACTGTCCTCTATCAGTGTGCCAAATTTCACAACTTTCCCGCAAGCAGTTCTATGGGCTGCCATAGACGGAAGAAACAGAAGAAGAAGAAGAATAGGAACGCCAACGGATACAATAGATGCCGTCGCACCTTCGGTGCTTGGTCCCTAATTATAAGGCAAGATGAAAAGATGAAATACCATTAAATTTTGCTAATGACATCCAGTTCCTCTAAGAGATACATTCATATGAACTCCCACCCCCTATTTTATCGTGATTCATTTAACATCTCAACCGATTTGAAAAGTCGCATATTTGTATCAATTTTCAGATGGCTTTGCTCTCAGGCCATCCAATATAGAGATTCTTCATCTGAACAAATTTGGAGAAATTTAGCATTACTTTATGTTCACCAAAGGATCCTCTACAGTGAATGGGTGCCGTGAAAAAGTTCAAACAGCTGATAAAAATATCACAATCGATTCCTCAAGTGGAAAAAGTTAATTTCCTGTTGTCCTCTCAGATCAAAATCCACCTACATAATTGTTTAGAACAGTTTTTAACTGTTTTCACTTATATTTCTCTCCTGAATCTATGACTCTATCGCTGGAGAAAGCAAAATTATAGAGAGAAAACTTTTTTGAAGTAAAAAAATGTCTTAATAATATCATCACCTCTCATTCTGACAGCACCTGATTTTCTCCAAATCTCCAAAACTACATCATGGATGGCCTGAGGTTGCATACATTTTAAATTTGTTTGGGTGAAATATTCCTTTAATTTGGTGTGTGGATTAGGAAAATAAAAATAAGCTGTGATGTCTATTTGGGAGGAATGGTTTACAGGCAATAATTAAGTTGTCTTAAAGGTAAATATCTAGATTTAGCAATTAATTTTCAATGGAAATTACCTAATGACAGTAACAGCTTTTCACCCTAGGCACTTCTTGTCAGGAAACTGCGGCAGGATGTGCAGAAAGTTCATTCTTACTGTCACCAGTTGAGTATGCGCTAAATTATTCAACATGCCAAAATGACGGCGAATCATTTATTTAAATATTTGGAGTAGATAAACAATCAGAAATTGCAGGGTGTCTGCAGTGACTGTCCTTGTCAGCTCTGTGGCTGCATCTCCAAATAGACAGTGACTATACATTTAGACTGAACGTCAGGCATCATGTAGATGACAGAAACTGATATGGATACGAACTGATTTTAATTTATATCTGTGAAATTTCCACAAACGGCCAAAAGTCCACACCGAAGACAACTATTTATGGATTAAACTGAGAAACATTTTAATATTCATTCGAACAATCACATATCACAAGTAATCACATTTCAAAGCCATAAAATGCAATGCTCATTTCACATAAAAATTGGAATACAGAACTTATTTCAAGGTTAATCAAGTATTTTGAGCCATTAGTCTAAGTGGGTAGAGCTGCAGTGATGGGATACGAATTTTCAAAAGAGTTTTATTTTGCATAACACTTTCTTCTCATAGCAGAAAAAAACTAGAGCCATTACCTGCTATATGATTATGCTATTTATCATGTCTTTCCCTTTCATTGTGCTACAGCATCTTTTTCATTTGCATTTAGACTATCCAAGCAAAACTCCACAGTTAATCAAACAAAATGATTAAAAAAGCTAAATCAGCAAAAATGGACTTGATAACCAGTGGACCAGGACACCACAAAGACTGGAAAGTGAGGCCAGGTGAATGAAAGGGGAAAATCAGATAACTCTACTGGGTAAAATGCACACACATTTGTACTTTTGTATGTTTACTTCCAAAATAAGCCGTTTTAATTTAAATGCATATACATAATGCATGTAATCCTAATTTGATGCAACAGAAACAGCATATTAAATGTACAAAATTATACATTTAATGACAACACAGAAGTGTTGGATTGCAAATTGAATTATTTTTTGTGGTAAACATTGTTTTCTTAAGACGTTTTGCTCCACTGCCGTGCTGTTTCTTTCGTTTTTTTTAGTTGGCCAAATAAAACACAAAACTTATCAACAACAGCTTTTATCCAATTTACTTCGGTCAGTACCTAGTAAAACCATGCTTTCTGTTCTACTGTACTCAGGCAACCAAAAAAAGAAGCCCAGTCACTTCAACAGAAGTAACGAAAACACATGTTTAAAACTGAAGGCTAATGAATGTTGACCTATATCCAAAAGTATCATTAGCACTACTTTTTCAGTTACGAAAACAAATGATTAAAGGCATAATAAAGTCATAATGAAATCAAAGTATTGATGCCAACATTTCCTTAAAAATCAACCTTCTACACCACTATAAAGATGCTAAGGCATACTATAATGATCCACAGAGCTCCTCCATGTATTTGACCTTGGGAGAGAAGAGCCTGTTGACATATTTGTGATTTATTTATTTTTACAGAGTAGTTCTTTCCAGAGCCAGCATGAGTCCTTAAAAATAATCTTCACCGACAATTTAGAACCATCTTTAATCCTAAACTCAAAATCCAGTCATCACAGATGCTACCTGCTTTTCCTTTTTCTGTCCATAATGTGATGTCTGCAACTCATACTCTTAAGTATAATGTCTAAAAAAAAAAGAGTCCATCTTCACAGTACAATTCATCTAGCAATATTTCAGTCAGTAAATGTGACACCAGGCATCACATCAGAGCTCTACCTCTTCCTCATTTTTATTGGATGAGGAGAGATGAAGACCCATTATGAATGGAAAACCACACAGGACGAGAGGTGTTGAAGTTCATTCTGGTTTAGCTTTTATCTCACCTGCATCTCAGCTTTGCGGTTTCCCAAACAATCAATAGCACTCATCTGTGAAGATTGGAACAGACTGAATGGGGAATATCGATAAGAAAGGCAAAAAAGGTGGAATAAATTGCTGTTTTGTAGGCCTTCACAATTATATGAAAAATAAACGCCTACATTACATCTACAGCTTAATGCATTTACTGTCAATTTCAGGTTCAGATCATTTGGACTATACCATGTGTCATATAGACAGCTACTTTTACTTTGCAACATTCTTCAAAAAGAAAAATTCTCATGGGTTTAAAATAACACCAGGGTGAGTGCATTTTCATTTTTGGTTGGACTATCCCTTTAACTTTTGCATCAATTCAGGTTTAGCACAGTTGACAGAGCTGACTCATACGCTCCCTAAAATACTCTACCCATCTAGGGCAGTCATAAAAATGATAAAAATTTTAAAATATGCTCGTATGCCTTTAAAAGCATCAGTTTCACCTTTCTGGTTTTCTCTCCTTCTCTTTCTCTCTTTGATTTATGCCCTCAGAAGAGGGTTATAACTGTATAAAACACTATGAGGCACTCTTCATAAAGCCAGAGAATGACCCGTGGCCCCACTGTTCTGCGACTGAATGTCTGTTGGAGAGCGCAGTATTATCCACTTTGGCAATCAAGTCTAGACTAAAGTGACTATGACTCCAGCAGAATAGCGGCTGTGGCAGGAACGTCATCACTACCCTCTCTCATCCCTGACAAGCCTGTTTCCTTTTTTATCAACTTTATGGTTGTGTTGTGGAGAAATATGCCAGAGAAAATTAGGATGAGCGGTTGTGTTAGACATGCGAACGAGAAGACTGTAGAAACTGGTTTAAAAATATAGATGGCACGGTTTGTAATTCCCTTTTATGATTGTTGTGACATTCATAAAAAAGCATGCAGTCACAGACATACGGCAATACAAAATGGATATTTTATCATGAATAACTTCTCCATGATTCACTAGAGTGTTTGTTTTTCAGTGGAAAATATGTGGTTACAAATCCATCTTAAAAACTGTCCAGACTAAATAACACACTCTATATTGGACATTTAATAAAATGAAGCAGTACCACATGTGCAGTTTGACAGCACGTTTATTAAACCACATAGAAACCGCATTAATGTATAAATAACAAATGAAGGAGGAATATGAAACAGACTTTACTAGAAGAATGAGAACGAGCACAAATGCATTCCCCATTCGATGTGTAAAAAAGACGTTTGGGAGAGGGGGGTGTGAGCCAGACGTACTGACAAATGAGCCACTCGGCCAAAACTTACACTGCAATAACCTAAAATAATGGAGGTTGACCTGTGGGCTGTCACCCTCATCCTTACATTGATTACACCAGCACTGTGGCCACACTCACCTGCCCCCATCTCATGCATACCAATACACATCATACCCCTCCTGTCAAAAAATGGCTGTAATGGGAACATCTACCTCCTGCTTGACTGCACCAGAAGCACAAACCATGTTCCATATGGCACTCATGCCATCTGCAATGACAAACATGTAACCTGTGGAGTCAAGCCATTACCAAAACACTGGCTGCCACACTTATTTTTATTAACAAGACAGAGAACTCACGTGTGTCTACAGCAGTCTAAAACAAGACAAGCTCTATTTGGCCACTGGCCCGCAGAGTGGAAGATAAGGTGCATGCCATTTTTAATTAAGCGTACAAGAGAAATTAAGCAATCACATTTGCTCTGTGTACAGGTCCGTCTGTTTTACAGCATAACTAATGGAATGTAATATAGACATTTTCAATTAATACAAGAGCTATCTAGTCAAGGTCACTTCAAAGAAAGCCTTTCATGATGTATTTAAATCCACAACGTTCAGACAGAGCAACTGTATTTAACAGCATAATGGCCTTTGTAATGCATAATTCTGGTCCTTTATAATGAAATAATTGTTTGGGGAAGTAGCATTGCAATATGGTTCAGACCCAAAAACTGGTTCTTCATAACGTATTATATTTAAAAAAAAATAAAGTCTTACACTGGATGGAATAGCATATTAGGGGTGAGTGATACATACAGTATGTTGTTGTTTAAACAATATGTGATTTGACATTATCAGCAGCTGACTTCTTGTCTCGCTGCCTTATCACAGGCAGCGTTTGCGCACAAAGGCACTTCACAAAACTGATTTCAGACACGCTTCTGTAACGAGGCAGTGTAACGATTTAATGATCTACAGCAAAATGGAATGAGCTTTGGTGATAACTAAGCAAAAATTTAATTACTATAATACTGATTTTGTCACTAGAAATGTCATCAAAAGTTCAAAAAGTTGGTCAGAAACATACATTTACACAAACTGACCACCAAACTCAACTTTCAGATGCCACCTTTATTTTTTTGCTCAACCATCATGGAATGGAACGCACAGGATTGTGGGATATCAAAGGCAGCGAAGGATACATCTATGCTGCCTTTAAAATTTGAGCAGGTGAAGGCATCTCAGGAGGCAGGAAGTGAAGCTAACATTAGATTTGAATGTGCCTTGATGCCTTCCTACCTTGAAATGTGACCTCCGAAGGCAGCATTTTCTAGTTTTCACAGTTGGCTGGTCTTAGCTGATCATAGCTGGTCAGCAAGCTTGAACCAAGGGAGACCAGCTTGAACCAGCTAAGAACAGCCAACCAGCATAGGCTGGTTTTATTTTATTTTATTATTAATATATTTTTTTTTTTCAGCAAGGATATCTTATATAGTTAATGTCACACTAATAGTACGTTTTTCTCCAAATGTCAGCACAATGCAAATGTGATATTGATTTGATGAACAGCTCAATAAACAAGCAGTTAATATTATGTAACTTACATTTTAGACACAACAGTTCTTGTTTTTGCTGTATTTTGACAACGAAAATGGTTAAAAACATATCCACAACAGAACTATTTTCCATCTCGGAGCAACACACTACAGTGTTTTGTTACTAAATTAATTAGCTCTTTGAATGAATCCTCTGAATGAATGACTCAATGACTCACTCGTGCAGTGATCTGCCACCACCTACTGGTGATTTTGCTCCCCAAATCTTTTTCTTTTTTTTTTAAGACCTCAAAACATGAATTATGCATTTGTAACTGCAGGTTAAATGCATTCATGTCCTGCAGTAAACAGTGTGAATGCATCTAAATGCAACCTCAGATGCAGGTTCTGTGCAATAATAATATCAAAGGTTCTAAACCTGCCAAAATTCCAGCACAATAACACACTCAGCAAGATTGTTTAATTACTGTTGACAAAATTCCAGAAAACATCAAGATGATATTTATTTACTTTTTTAATTAGTTTATTTATGTACTTACTTATTTAGTTTTATTTATTTGTCATTTTCACACACCACTACCATACATACATATTTTCTGCATGCTTACAACGTAAAACAACAGCATGACTAGATTATTCCTATGAGCTGGTTCTTTTTAGTGAAACAAAAACAAACAATACAAACTGTCCAGTCTGACGAATGAATGAAACATTCATACGAGATGTTTATTTTTAGCTTATAAAAATCAGACCGATTGTTGAACTAATGAATCAGTTCTTATTACTGAACCATTGGAACCAAAGTTTGGAAACACCCTAGAAAAGCGGGGTTTTGAACAATATTGGCATGAATCCTTTTTAATTTGTGATAAATTTGTACTGATAAGGGACAACACAAACTACCAAAACATATTTTACTACATAAAGAGTTTATACATAGAAAGAAAAAAAAAAAACCTTTCATTTTCCATTCATCAAAATATCCACTATTAGCAGCTATTACAGCTCTGCATAATCTGGGCCTAAATTCATTGTATTCTAAACTTAATTGGCAATCAATTGTTGAAGCTATTAATGTGTGCTGACCCAAAAATCCTTTAAAAACCTGGACCAAGTTTAAACCAGTAACCAGGCATCACAGCTAGCAAAGGGGCATGTCTGACTTTGAAATGTATATATTGCCATTATTATGTAATCAAAATAAAAATTACTTTAATGTATTCGCACCAAAAAAATGATAAGGATTTATGCTGATATCATCCAAAACCACACTTTGCCAGGCGTGTTTCCAAACTTTTGGAGGGCAGTGTACACCACCTTCAAAAAGTCATTTCACGAGTTCACCTGCCCATCCAGTCCTGATGGGCAATGGTAAACAAACTTGGCTTACTGCCCTTAAATGGAGGCTCGAACCCGAGGCTCGCCGAGTTCAACCCCCCAAAAAGTGCTTACAAGAGACAGCAAGCTCAGCAATCAACTGAGACTAGTTTGTGATACGAGTAGAGAAAAACTTTATTGATTCTATCCCTCTCCCCCAAGAATGTGCAGAACACATGTTGCCATGTTGGGGCAATACAAGGCAGGTGAAGGGCTAACAAAAGATATCGCTCCTGTAGGAGCGGGGCGGGAAAGCACTGCTGCAGAAATCTCTGCTCTTGCAAAATTGGAAGAAATTTTATATATGAAGATTAGTCTGGGCGTTGCAAGAGTGCTGTGAAAAATCACTGCTGCGGCAGTGATTTCATGTCAAATTAAGTGCCCCCCACACTTTAACAGAGCTTTAAACGATAGAAATTGCCTTAAGTGACTTGCGGGGTTGACAGTAAAGCAACAGAATTAATGATGCCAATTTGTCAAGGAGAAGAATTCAAGTTCCGCTGTAAATCAGCTGAAGCAAACAATAATGACTATTCAGTTTAATTCTGATCAGTGATGACTCGATTGCATGTAATGACTGTGCAGAGTTTTATCAAGTTTAGCTATGGGCAGCTCTACTAACGACAGTAAAAGCAAGTGCTGAAATTAGGGATGCACTGATACTGAGCTCCTGTACTCGTACTCGTTAAAATGCCCCGATACCAAACGCCGATACCACATCATGTGACAAGTGCGTATGCAGGCAAAGAAACACCGACAACAAAACAACAGACATTAGAATGGAGTCATTAGAGATTAAAAGAGATGTCTACGAAGTATATGTATGCAAGTAATATAATGTTAAACATTCAGTATCAAGCTTGTATAACTGGTGCGCGTCAGCTGATAGGCAAAGCACGCACATTGGATTGAGCGCGCGGCGGCCAAGATGTGCGGGCTTGTCGAGTTAACATCCCGCCTTGACGTCACTGGAAAGTTTGTTCGGGGAGATGTGTCAAAAACAATTGAAGTAAATCAATGCACAAGTTATTTAACGGTATAAAGAGAGAGGGAGTGAGAGATAGAGCGCGAGACAGAGATAGAGCGCGCGCTGTTGCGTGATCTTTATTGATGTTCGCATATTTAGCACACTCATCTTTTGGATTAAAACAAATTTGTAAGTATAAAAAATAGGGGTATTTGTTATAAACATCATTTATTTTCAACCTTAAGCATACACGACTGTCCGGCGAAAGTGAAACTATAGCAGCCTGTGTGAAATGCGATAGGCAGTACCGCAGTAAAGATAGTTTGCGGTTTGATATTCGGATTTCTTTTGGCTATAAATACACAACGCGCTGTCATAAACATGCAAATAATCCCGAATGTGGTTCTCCATGATTTGTGAATTCTGGTGATGATGTGCCTTTTGGCCAAAATTGTATTTTATTTTTTCGACTCTTAATTTTATAATGCTTATAGCTCCGAAAGTTGGAAACTTAGCAGACTGAAACTAGAGTCATGTGAACCAGCTTGATCTGTGAATTTTTTCACAGCAAAGCTCTTGTCCGTAACGCCCTTGGTAAGTCCGCTAGAATGTGAAAAATATGCGCTCTTCACGTTTAACGTATTTTGCCATTAAACACGCAGACTGCTCAAATTTCAGTACTGGTCAAA
>VONZ01002521.1:0-47820 GCA_012976165.1 Labeo catla
AACATAACTTAGAGAAAAAAAAAGGCTTTTTTGTGCTTTGATTAGAAAGTCAGATATGGTATATATAAAGTAAGTATTCTTGTATTGATTAATATGGTAGAATCATGATGAATTTACAAGGTTATGTATTTATACAATAATGTTTCATGAACTCACTGGTTACTGTATACATATTCAAGAGAATAACCTCAGTTGTCAATGTAAAGTTTTTTAGTCTGCATTACAAATATCTTGAAAGAAGAGTCTTTCATACATTTTCATTTGTCTCAGGACAGTGTTACACAAAAACATGCTTTTAAAACTGTTTTAACAGTAATATTGAACTTTACAAATATTTTACACATACTTAACATCTTAACACATCTGTATCAGTAAGATATTAATGTCATCACAAACCGTCAGACACATCATCTTGGGTGATAAGATGGGTCTTATCGAATACTTGATCATTTATTCTACCAATTATTTGATCAAATCTTAGTAAAATAAAACTATAACAGACACAGTTGTTTGTGTTTTAATAAAATAAAGCATTACAGTGTGACAATAAATATGTTGCATTTAAAAAGCATGGTTAATAATACCGTTTTAAAATGAGAAAGAAAAGCTAATCTGATGTAAAAATGGGGTCACTTGTTGTACCTTGTTTAAGACTTCTTTTGTTGCAGACAAGATTACGACAGCAAATTTTTAGTCTATTTAGGTTTGTAAGTGTCTCTTGCACTCATCAGAGGATCATTTGACAACTTCTAATCCTCATCATGGCTTTAGGTGTGAAAGATCTAAAAATCTACAAAACTTAACTTTTTTATTAAAAGTTTAAATTTGTTAAAACAAAAGTTACATCGTTATTTAATCATACGGTTTTCCATCATCATGTGGATTTTGTGCGCATGTTAGTGTTTATGTTTCCATTTATGTTTGTGTTTGCATTTGAGTTTGCATGCATGTTTGTGTTTGCATGTGTCTTTGTCTTTTTGTGTTTGTTTTTGCATGTGTGTGTGTGTGTGTGTTTGTTTTAGTTGCATGTATGTTTGCGTTTGCATTTATGTTTACCATTTTGTGTTTGAGTTTGTATGTATGTTTGTGTTTGCGTTTGAGTTTGAATGTATGTTTGGATGTTTGTGTTTGCATTTTTGAGTTTGCATGTATGTTTGTGTTTTCATCGTGTTTTGTGTTTTAGTTTGCATGTGTGTCTTTTTGCATTATGTTTGTGTTTTCGTTACGCGTGTGTGTGTGTGTGTGTGTGTGTGTGTGTGTGTCGTGTGTTTTAGTTGCATGTATGTTTGCATTTATGTTTGCGTTTGAGTTTGCATGTATGTTTGTGTGTGTGTGTGTTTGTGTGAGTGTTTGTGTATGTGTCTGTGCTTGTGTTGAGGATTGAAAAATCTAGGAGTGGATATAAAGAAATAACAAATGTAACTAAACAAACAATATTCACTAAAATAAAACAAAAATTTTTCAACAGCATACACCGGTTTTTTAAAACAACCTCTCTGGTTTATTGGGCTGTGGGGTACAAGCTATTTACATTTTGTGTGATGTTAAGTTCAGACGATTAACTACATGCACGTGAACGTGTGTTTTAACTATCAGTCTTACAGGGAAGAAAATCAGCGAGGACTCCTCTCTTGTTTTTATTGTGCAGTGTGGAACAAAACATTTGCATTCATCTTGATATTTAACTACCTACATGTACATGTGTGCGTTTCAGCTGATTTAACAGACCGCAAGGTCTAAAACTGACAAAAATTAAAGAGTGAATAAATAAATTAAATTAATGAACTGCGAATAACTAAATAAAATCAATTAAAATAAAGAAACATTTTCCTGTGGCTTAGGAGGAGTTTGTTTGAAAGGAAACTGGTATGATCTTTACAATGAAAAACTACTTGTATTATTGTTAAAACGGGGAGAATGCTTTCATCGATTAAGAAATGTCATAGATTTATTAACCCTTTAACTGTCACCCCCATTTTGAACATAGGCGTGAAAATGTTAAATATGTTAAAAAATCCAAACTTAAATTTTTATAATTCATGAACCAAAACATTTTGTAATACGATTTTGAGGTACATTTTCCATGGTAATGCAATGTCTGATTTTAAAATGGTTTTCAAAGGATAAATTTTGTGATCCAAAGTTTTCAATTGATATATAATTTCTTACAATTTCTAAAACATTATAGGGAAAAAGCCTGCGAAGAAAGTCTTTTTTGTGACAAAGGTCAGAACTCCTGTTATGATGTAGATTTTTGGTTTTTGTACTATTACTTTTCCTACATCATTTGTAGCCCAAACAGTGGCCAAATATCTATTTAGGAGTCTTAGACCTTTCCAACGATATACAATTTTGTCATGATTAGATTAGGATATATTTGTAATATGGTGAAGTAAACTTAGGCGTCCCAGCTGAGCAGGCGGGTGACAGTTTAATAAAAGTCTTTTTTAATGTTAAGAATATTATTTTCTTTAATTCTTTTATCATACATTTAAACCTTTACGTTGGTGGGGAGAGAGCTAGAGTAAGGGGGTAGAGAGAGAGAGAGAGAGAGAGAGAGAGAATGGGGCCTCACGCACACGCGCAGGCTGTGGTGAAAGTGAGGACAAGGGGAAGTAGAGAGTGAAAGAGGGTTAGAGGTGAGGTGATAATAATGACGAATCGCCTATCGATTGCTTGGGAAAAGACCCAAATGGTCACATCGTATGGAATTCCGCAGATTTCTTAAAACAAGCGTATCCTGTAACAGAAGAACAAATTTGGAGGGCCTGCGAAAATGACAGGACACACATACATACAAACAGATGCACGCTCACACAGAAGCACACTCAGGCGGTTGTGAAAGCTTTGGGGGTAACAGAGATAGAATACAGAGTTTTTTAAAAAGTGTTTAGGTTTTTGCAAACCTCTCAACAACTATCTGGCACAAAGAGGTAAATATAAAAGATCATTTTATTCATTTTCTATATTGATGGTCTTACGTTTAATTTCAGTTATTATTATTATTATTATTATTATTATTACTACATTATTGAAAAGCATTTTTCATCAAATTATATGTACGGGTACTTTCACATACAACGTTCACTCAAAGCCTGTAAAAATTCTTTATTTATTCTGCTCATCTTTCTTCTTTTCCAAGCATTGTCCATACAGAGGTTAGAGAGAGAGAGCGAGAGAAAAGAGAGAGAGAGACAGAGAGACAGAGAATGGGGGCCTCGCTCACAAACGCAGGCTGGGAGTAAGTGAGAGTAAGGGGTTAGAGAGAGAGACAGAGAATTGGCCTCACACACTCAAACACACAGAGAAACAGGGAGAGAGAAAGTTTTATCTTTTTCATGTCTCATTTTAATTATGGATCCTTTCTCGCTGAAAAAGGTAAGGGGGGAATTTGATCTTTTTTTTAATTTCATTATTATTATTATCTATTTAAAGTCATTATTATTATTTAAAGTCTTTATTTTTATTATTTAAAGTCTTTATTATTATATGTTTATTATGATATGTACCGGTACTATTGTTTACTTATTCTGTCGTGGTTCATTTTTTGTTTTCTATAGAGAATGAGATTGACCAAAAATGCAAGTGAACCTTGGAATGCAACCTGACCCCCCAAAGGATGCCCGCCCCGCAACGGATGCGGGGGCCAGACTGTGTAAAATCTCCAAAGCATTCCTCAGAGAGCTTCATTCGTCTCCTGTCGCCGGATGGTCACGCATATACGCCGTATTTCTGTAACCCGTCACCGGACGGTCACGCACATACACCATATTTCACTACCCCTAAGTCATACGTTGACACAACACCTGGTAAACCCATCAACCGGTGGTCATTAGAGGGTCACAAGGTCAACACATCCGAATAGAAGTCACGTGGGACACCCCCCCATGTGGGGGAGGGGTACTGGGTGAGGGGAAGGGTAGTGGGGGGAGGGGAAAGGTCAAAAGGTCAAAGCCATAAATCTTTTTGTCATAAGCAACCGTATATTGACTACTGAGGGCGAACTGCAAAGGAGGCAGAGCGAGACACACACGCTCTCATAATGAGAATAGACTGTTTTCGTGAGCGCAGCCTCAGCGTGGGCATGTCCCAGGTATGCAGCGCGCTCAGATCCGAGGCTGTCAGCGATATGAATCATCAGTGACAGCCTTCCAATTCGATCCTCCTAGAGGGATTGAGCCGCTCGATGTAATGAGGGGCGTTTTCTCTCTCTTCACGTGTAAAACTCGTTGCCGGCATGCGATCACTCAAACACGGTTTCTCAACTCCGTGACTTCATTGTAGATGAGCGGGTTCACTGAGAAGATGCATTACATCTCAGTGAGCACGCTTCTGCATCATGCAGAATTCCTGCACGAGCCACACTCGCGGCTTCTTGATTGCAAAGTCACCAAAGAGATGATCCTCGTTGCTGAAGGAGAATGATATGATTAATGGCGCTGCGAGCCGACTTATATAGAGGTTATATAGAGGTTGGCTCCACTCTTTCTGGTGGGCTAAAGCGCCACTGGTTTGTGCAGTTACACAAACGTGAACAAATCAGGCTTCAGTACAGAGTAAAACAGGAGTTTTTCCCCATAGTGGTCTCTGCAACAAGAGAGACTCAGCATGCTGAGGTAAAAATTCACAATGAAAAGTTTTTATATTTAAAATACAGTTAGTTAGGCAACATCACACAACATTTTCACCATCATGACTGTTTAGTACTTCAATAAGTTCAATAAGCAAGTACAATAATGTAACTTGCATTTTAGGTGCAATTCTGCAGAATGCTTTAGTTCTATTGCATCAGCGAAAATAATTCCAAAGAAAGACACAGCAGAACTACAGCACATCACACAGCAACCAGCCGATTCATTGCTGAATGATTTAGTTTTTTTTAATGAATCAAATGAGTCAGAGTTTTGTTAGCCCATGCATAAGCATCTGATGAATCAGCTGAATTAATGGTTTGAATGAACAACTCAATGACTCACTCATTACACACTCACTTGCTGTCACCTACTGCCGTTTCAATTTGGTTTAAAAATATCATTTCCCTTATGATTTCTTATTTGTATATTCAAATTCTCATATTCAGTCTGAAGAACTGTAGCTGCTCACTTAAACGATCTTACTCGTCTCAATCTGCTCAATCTTGGTGATGTCAGTGCCTTAAACGATGTTATAATGGACTGTTTCACATCCAGAGATGAAGGATCGGACAATGAAGTTATTAAAGAGGAAGAGTCCAGTCAGAGCTGATCTTCCCTATATGCAAAATATACAAGCTGCGTGGGCCCCTGAAACACCAGGGGATCCCCTTGCTCTCAAAGATGACTTATTTTTAATTTTGTTTTTGAAGTGGGACAGCGGTTATCAAAAAAAAAAAAAAAGATTGTTCATTTCCTTTCATGTGGTGCGCTGTCACCCTTACTACATAAAAATCAGGCAAATCATGTAACGTAAATTTCGTACAGTGTCTTGCTCGAGACACTGAAAAAAAAAAAGAGTTGAAAGTGTACAGAGCTGTGGAAGAGATAGCTGTTTCTCAAGCGTTGTCTGTGAGCTTGATTCGAGATGGAGTGAACCACAGACAAATGTGTTTCATTCATTCATTAATACCAGAGTCTTACAGTCTGTTGCTCGAGACTAAAAAAAATAGTTGACTGTGCACCGAGCCACGGAAGAGACAGCTGTTTCTCAATTGTGAGTGCGATTCGAGTGAACCACGGACAAATGTGTTTCATTCATGGATTAAAACTACATCACCATACACCCAGAGGTGTATTGATAAAGTATAGCGCTCCTGACTTGACAGATAGCTTTCGTTAAACCCGTGAATTTAAAGTGAAACCCGTCTCACTTTAAACCTGTTTTTCTCAAAAATTCCATTCCTGAAAATCATAGCTAAATTTCACCATGTGTTGGGTTTTCCTTGATCACATAACATATATTTAAAACAATCTCACATTTAATACAATTGTATTTTTTCAGTGTAAATGATTTAACATATAAATAACAACAATCATATTATAATTGAATTATAGATCAAATGTAAGAATTTGACATGAAAGATGAAGTATTAATGACATTAGAGGGAAAATGCCCTAAAAAAAAAAAAAATAAAAAATAAAATAAAGCCCATCAACTATGTCATACCCCCCAGAAGCTGATATCCAGCATGCCAGAGTAAATTGCAGAGGTTATAAAGAAGAATGGTCAACACTGTAAATACTGATTCTTTGCATATTTTGAATGCTTATGCCAATTATGCCTTATGCCTTTAAAACTTATGCTTGAAACGGATAACCTGGCGATAACCTCCCCTGTGCTGAGTTGTGGCATATCGTGTGTAGACAATAGCCAGAGATATTGTCAGAAGCATCAAATATTGACAATATTAAGAGAATTTAGCATTTCCAAATAATGTAGGCCTGTAGATTCTTCTTATTATTATGCCTATTATTATTATTATTATTATTATTATTATTAGGTTACTTTTAATTATTTGTAATTATTAAGTTACAATTAATTTGCCTCACAATAATTTCATAGAGCATCACCGCGTGACATGCTGTGAGGATAACAAAAGATTAGGCTATTGACTTACTCCTCATTGAAAATGTTTCAACATTTTAAACATATTTTGTTCATTTATTTATTTATTCATATTTTGTTCATCTATTCATTTATACAATGAACTCTAGGCAAATTACATTATTCAGGAGGAGGAGGTGACTTGTGGCCAAATATGGTGACCACTACTCGGAATTTGCGCTCTGCATTTTACCCATCCAAGTGCACACACACAGCAGTGAGCAGTCATAAATGAAAATTAAGAGCAGCTTTATTTCATGTACCGATTTTCAAACAAAAATCTGTTTAATGCGATTTTCTGCTACGCCACTTGACAGATCCAGACTTTGATTGAAACTAGTATCCTCTAATGCTTCTGGCCTGGTTTGTTCATTCATATTGTTTCAAATTATTACAACCTCTACTCAAAGAGAAAGAAAATCCCAGTAACAATTAACAGGGATCCCTGTTAGTCCCAGACCCCTGGAGTCCCAGCCCTTATTCCGAAGGATTTACAACAACAGAATTATTTTGAAAATTAAAGAAAACTAAGTTTATTAAACAAAAGTAAATAGGGAGCAACATAAACTTCAGGAGGGCAATGCCAAAATAAATACCAAAACTAATTAATTTTACAAAACTGGCCTAGAAATCAGATTACAAAAAAGTAATAAAAAATACATACATATGTAAAATTAAACAATAAATAAAATCCCTTCCTAACATAACCAAGAGGAAATGAATGAAACAAAAGGGCACCCACATCCCTACCATGCTCCAGTTTCAACAATTGTCAGGAAAAGATAGGAGCCACACTTAACAAAAATAAATAAATCACAATTTAAAGATAGTTCACTAAATTTAACAAATTACAACAAAAGTTCTGGAAACTTAAATATAGTTATACTCACTCACAATACCAATCAGATCAGTCCTTGCAAGCAGCTCCACCTGTGAGTGATTACAGCTCAAGAGTAGAGACAAGGAAAAGAGTGAGAGAAAAGAGATCAAAACACTCAAAGGGAAACTACACACACAATGTATATTTTGCCCAACAACACATAAAGTACTTAATACTCATTCGTAACAAAATTATTAAGTTTCCAACATTTCGCTGGTGTATTAATGACTGTATTGTGTGTACTCATTATAACTCATATGAACTTAACATGGATTTGAATTATTGTTTTTTTGCTTTCTCTCTTCAGTCTATGTGATTGCAGTATTACAGAGAAACAGTGTCTCATCCTGACTTCAGCTCTGAAATCAAACCCATCACATCTTAGAGAACTGAACCTCACTGAGAACAGAATAGAAAACTCAGCAGTGAATCATTTATGTGACGTACTGAAGGATTCACGCTGTAAACTGGAGAGATTGAGGTCAGTAACATTCACATACAAGAATCAAAATCCTTAAAATCAGTTCAACAGTTTCAATCAAGGCACATTATATTTGTGTAAAATTCTTCATCTTAATGATTATCTGCCCTCCTCTCTTTTTGCCTGTCTAGTCTAAATAACTGTGGCATTACAGATGTATCTTATTTAACACTGTCTTTGACAAACACAAAAGCACTGCAGTTTTTAAAAGAGCTTGATCTGAGTAACAATATAATAAGAGGCTCAAAGAAGCAGCTCACTGACATGCTACGAGACACAAACTGTAAACTGAGGTAAGTAAACTGTGTGTTATTAAAGAGATCTTCATTTACACTGCCCTCCAAAAGTTTGGAAACACTTTTGTCCAAAGCCCCAGTTTTCTAGGGCGTTTCCAAACATTTGGAGGGCAGTGTACCTCTGATATGTGAATGAATTTGTCAACTATTTGTGAAATTAAATTATCATCAGAACAAAATTTAAAAATGTTAACCTTTTCACACGTGAGTTTAAAATATTCTAACTGAGCCCCCAGTGTGAGTTTTTTTTTAGGCGACCGTTATTTAGAATGTATAGCCTTATTGTTTCCATGGCGACATGTCGTGTTTGTCACATGACACAACACAGCCACAATAGCGGTGTATGACACATGTATCACTTTTATATAGTTTTTCTCTTTTAATTATTATTATTCACAAACGTGCTCACTGTATTATGAAATATCTGATATTGTGAAATATGTGCAAATAAATGTATTTGGAGGTTTAAACACTTTTATAATGAGCGTGTTAGTTGATCAGTGCCGGGTGATGGGCGCCACCATGTTAGTTTGCGCTGAATCCGAGCTGTGGGATTTACAAAACGCAAATTCATCTTCTCCTTCCGAAAAACATTAAAGTAAGTCTCTGGTGAGCTTGGAGAAGAGCAGAGTAAACTTTAGAGTTACCTATACAATGTGTATATAATATCAATAAAACAGTCAGATTACATTTGTAAGGATCATTATTGCCACTTCCATAGACATCGGCGTGTATTTTGCTAACTATAAATGCATCAGTTGCAATAGTTGCGATAATATGACAAGTGCTCAGCGCGTCCGATCTGGCTCAGCGCCAGACAAAGCAGATTTGAACACAGCAGTTGATCATGTGACGCGCTGAACATTCGAATTACACCAGTGTTATGCGGTGACCATTTAACACGGTCCTACCAGTGGCAATCCCTTACAAAACTTAACATCTACCCATGGCAACAGTAACCCCATTCCGTTAAAGTAGGAATCACAGGCTTTGCTGCAGTCACACAAATAGACAAACATATGTTTGTATATATGTGTCTTAACATAATTCTTATTTAAATGTATTATATTCAGAACACAAATATTATTGTAGAAGTATATGAAGAGTTCAGATGCAAAACCAGCTAAAAGCCACCTCTGTAAAAAATTATGTAATGATACTGAATGAATGCTTTTGACACATAGTATACGTAAATCAAATACTTTTACTTCAAACTCGTTAAATCCCAGCCTCAGCTCAATTAGAAGTGCCAGTACTTACATAGAAACGTCTTGGTTACGCATGGTAAACCTTGTTCCCTGATGGAGGTGTGTCCTTCATGCCACAACTCCGGACTGAACGAGGATCTGCTCACTCGTTCTGATCTGAAGAGGCATCTCAACTCACTCAGAGGTGGTCCCGGAGTTGTGGCATGAAGGACACAACGTCTCCGTTCCCTCCATCAGGGAACGAGGGTTACCATAAGTAACAGAGATGTTGGCAGTGGCAAAGAGATCTACTTGTGCCTGGCCGAACCGACTCCAAATAAGCTGAACCGACTGAGGGTGGAGCCTCCACTCGCCTCCAAGCGAAATCTGTCATGACATAGAATTGGCCACACGATTGAAATCGCCAGGAATGTGAGTGGCACGCAGAGACTGTGCTGGCTCCAGAGTAAGAGGTGGCGGGCTAGTTGTGACAGGAGAAAGGAGTGTACACTGCCCTGGTGGTTGATGTAAGCCACAATCGCTATGTTGTCTGAGCGGACCAACCCGTGCTTGCCCTCGATCAAAGGTCGGAACCTCTTCAGGGCCAAAAGCACTGTCAGCAACTCCAGGCAGTTGATGTGCCAAAGCAGCCAGGGGCCTGTCCAGACCCCAGAGGCTGCATGCCCATTGCACACAGCGTCCCAGCCTGTTTTGGAGCATCTGTCCAAGGGCACCCCTAACCACAGTTGACCTGAAGTCCCAAACAAGCCAGGTGGTTGAGAACCATGTCCCTGTGAGCGCAAACCAAGTCTAGTGAGTGAGCTAGGATCAGCCAGTCGTCGAAATAGTTGAGAATGCGAATGCCCACTTCCCTGAGGGGGGCGAGGGCAGTCTCTGCAACCTTCGTAAAGACGCGGGGCAACAGGGAGAGGCTGAAGGGAAGAACTTTGTACTGATAAGCCCGATCTTCCAAGGCAAACTGCAGGAACGGCCTGTGTCTTGGAAGGATCGAGGCATCAATGTACATGTCCGTCAGGTCTATTGGCACAAACCAATCTTGAGCCCCGACACACGTGAGGATATGCTTGAGGGTTAACATTTTGAACGGGAGCTTTAACAGGGCCCGATTCATAACTTTCAAATCGAGGATTGGCCTGAGCCCACCACTCTTCTTGGGTACAATGAAGTAGGGGCTCTAAAACCCTTTCTTCATTTCAGGGGACAGTCTCTATCGCATCCTTCGCCAGAAGGTCCAGCGAATTCATTTGGTGGGAACCAACCAGAGGATCCGAATCCAGCGCTCGTCCCCTGTTCTCGTAGAGGGCCTCCCTCAGCGTGGAGCAGGTAGGGGCTGCTGCCTCGGTGGAGCTGGGCTGACAAGACCGTGTAAGCCTTTGCCACGAGAGCAGAAGAGAATTTACAAGCCCTTGATGGGAGTCTCAGACGGCCCCTCCAGGTGCCAGCGTTTTGCAGGCAAAGATGCATCGCAACCACTCTCTCCACCTGGGGGACCTCCGTATACCCCCTCACCGGACCGCCTTCGAGGATGGTGAGGGACGAAGAGTTGGTGTATCAGGTTCTGGTCGAGAAAGAGGCCTTCCACGATTTCATCAACTCTTCATGCACTTCCGGGAAGAAAGGAACTGGGAACAAGCGCATGCCTGGAGTCACGGTTGTTACCCAGAAACCAATCATCCAACCTAGAAGGCTCAGGGCGGGGCGGGGGAGCCCACTCCAACCTGATCTCCTTGGCTGCCCGTTGAAGTGCGGCGGACATCTCAGCATCCGCCAGCGACTGAGACTCGGCCGCCGGAGCGAAAATTTCAGAAGAGGCATCAGCTTCTAGCGGCCCACGCCCTCCCTCCGATGCTGCAGAAATCTCCTCTTCCCCAGCAGGAGCTTCGAACAAAAGATCCAGCCCGTACTGAGACGAACTGTCAAAATCGTCCAGAAGCTCGACCGGTGAGCACACAGGGCGAGCAGTTTGCGGGGAAGCACCCAGCAAAACATCGCTCATCTCCACCCTCTCTCCCTCAACGCACATCACTGTGGCCTCGTTCCTGGAAGCAGAAGGACCGGAGCAGGAAGCAGTTGAGGTGAGCCGTGGCTTCTTCGTAAGAACGCGTCTCTCAGGGGCATGTCCTCGCAAGCCTGACAACCACCCTCACCGAATGCTGCATCGGCATGTTCACGGCCCAAACACTGAATACAGCAATCGTGCTGATTGTTAGGTGAAAGGTGGAAACCGCAACCAGAAGGAAATGGACGGAAAGGCATGATGTAACACACAATCCGTACCGTGTATGCTCTTTTAGAGAAAATTTGCTCTTTGGAGGAGAATCTTCTCTTGTTGATCACCGTCGAAGCACCCAGGGGAACTCTCACAACACTTTGCTGTGTTAGAGAAGGGAGAGACCGCTGCCTATGCCCGTGGCACAACGCGGAGTGTACGACAGAAGGGGAACTTATTCATAGGAGCCTGATAAAAACGCTTATTTAAAAAAAAAAAATGTCAGATGGATTTAGAGGCTTTTACATCTGAACTCTTCATATAGTCTACAAGATAATATGAAGGCAGTCAAATTATATAAGTAAGGGATAATGTACATCCAGCCGGTTGCTATCGCAGAATAATGCCCGACAGGCTTATCAGCAGCCATTAATTAAATTATTGTATTTATAATACTGAATTGAGTTTTAATATTTAGTTAGCCAGCCAAATGCAAGTTTCCACAAAGAAAAAATGTTTCCAGCAACTGAACAGTGCTGACTGCAGGCAGTTACATACCTTGGAATGTGGTGACTGACCAGTCAGAATCAAGTATTTCCTCAGAGCCATGTAATAACAGGAATTAAAGTTATTTTTACTTCAAAATTAAAGTTTAACTAATTTGCACTTTCATTGAACACTGATTGTTTTCTCTTCTGGTTCCACCTTTCAGACTAGGGAGAGATCGGTGATGTACACTGTGTAAATCTATGAAACTTTTGATATAAACATGAGAGGAGCAGTAACCATCAGGTGAGGATCCACAGAAGAGCTTCACTACTGTGTCTATGAGGAGAAATAAGTGTGGGATAAATGTGTAAACGTTATCCATACAGATGGAAGAGACTCAGACTTTATAATGCAGTAGTGCAGCATGTGTGTTAGCATGTAAATTAGAAGATTGATATTGAATGTTTAATGTTGCTTTAGTATTCAAGCAAATTATCAATTTGTTTTATTTAAAGTTGGAACAGAGGAGAGTCTGATGATACTCTTCAGTTTAGGCCTACAAATACAATAATTAAACTTTTACATAATGATTAAAATGTTTCTAATCATAAATATTATTATCAAGTTCATTTAAGGGGTGCAGGTGTAGGGATGAGGTGAAGACTCAGTTTGCAGTAATAAAGGGCTTTTTATTAATAGTAAAATAAAACAAAACAACAAAAACTACCCCAAGGGGGGAAACAGGCAGGCAGCCTGTCAGGAATGTCAGGAAACCACAATGCTAAATTCAATGACGAACTGGCACAGCACTGCAAACACAAGGAGAATAAATAGGGAGTCAATGAGGAGGGTAACAATGAACAACGGGTGGGGCAATTGAACCAATATTCCGGTAACAAGATGGGGTCAAGACAATAGACATGAAAGCACATGGACGCAAGACAAAAGCCATGTGCTCACACATAACAAAAACACAAGCACATGGGCAGCAAATAAAAATCAGCCATGTGCAAAACAAGACACAAACACACAGCTAATGAGAATACTCATACGCTGCATGTTCACACAAGACATGACAACATGAAAGAACGCAGAAAAACATGAACTGCGTGCAACAACACAAGACAACAAGAAAAGCACACGGCCAGACATGAACCATGTGCTGCACAAAATACAACACAACCCATGTGGACAGAAGAGCATACAGTCCGATACAGCGATGAAAGAGCCCTCGCACCCGGGCTCACCGCCAGATGGTGGGTTTAGGAAGACAGCAAATGGTGGGCAGTATGCTTTTAATATAGAAAATATAGGAGGAATATAACATAAGTTATTTATATGTGCAAAACTTCCTGCTGCCAGCTGGTGGTGCTATGCCTATAACTGAATATTGGAATGTAGATGTGTTCAGGCCAGTACTCTTACCAAACATTGCATGTTTAAGTTAGTGTAAAATAAGCCATTTCCTGTTGCCAGCAGGTGGCACTATAGCAACTGAATATTGGCCTCTAGATGTGTTCATACCAGGACTCTTATTGAATGTGTGAAGTTTGGGGCAGATTGGACATTTTATGGCTGAGTTACAACATCATCTATTTCCATGGCGAAACATCAAACTTTGTCACCTAGAGACTTTTTTGTAGGTATTGATGTGTTGCTTGTGTATGCTGATTTTCATACATGTACATGAAGCATAGCTCGAGTCACACTCCGTTGAAAGTGATCTTTTGAGAGGTGATTTGAATATTTGCGGCTGTTCTCACAGAAACTGATGTAGGATGTCACAGTGTCAGTGAGTTCATCCAGATCAGTATCTGCAGCCACAAAAACACTCCAGTCAATGCAGTTGAAGTAACTGTGAGTTATCATAAAAGCATACTGCATGCAGTTCAGGGTAGAATGAAATAGGTATAATACTCACAATAGTTTGTGTGTTTGTGTAAGATAGCAGGAGTATACATGCATCCATACACACACAGGTCCAAGGCCTTTATGTTTGCAAGCAAAAATTCCTCCTGAACATTAGTTATTTCTCTTACTTTCATTATTCCCCATTCACTTTCAATGGGCGAACATTTTTGACAAGTGTGATTTTCGGCATTTTTTTTACAGTTTTGCCTACTTTCAGAAAAATGAGGCCTATGATTAATCAGATGCAAACAGAAACACAAAACCGGTCTTAAATGAAAGAAAACAAGTTGATAAAAAGATTGAATCAAATATTTGGTGATAATTTAGTGTAATGACAGATTTATGATCAATTGTTGACCGGGAACACCACAAATGTGCAATTTTGTACAAAATAAAAGCATTTAAAAGCAAACTTCCTGAATAAACATTAAAGCACATTAGTGTGAGAAACCATGCAAATTTGTATAATTTTTTATCTTATCACCCAGACTGCATTTGTATCCTGGCATCATCTGCTTGTCTATGTAAACTATGCATCATTAATATAGTTTATATATATATATATATATATATATATTATATAATATTATATTATATATATATATATATATATATATATATATATATATATAATATATATATATATATATATATTACTTATTAATGATCTTCTAATATTATTGTTTTAAATATATTAAGGCACTTTAAGTGTTTTTTACACTGTTCTGTCACATTGTTTAATGATTGAAATACTGCTGCAGTGCTTAATATGGATTGCAAATAGCCAAAACTTGCATTTTGTTTACATATTTTTTATTTTTTTAATCTTTTGAGAGGTGATCTGAATATTTGCGGCTGTGTTTCTCACAGAAACTGATGTAGGATGTCACAGTGTCAGTGAGTTCATCCAGATCAGTATCTGCAGCCTCAAAAACACTCCAGTCAGTGCAGTTGAAGCAGGCTTGTAAATTCCACTGTTTCAAAACTTAAACAATATGAGCGACAGGTTTAATTCATCCCTCTGTAAATATTTAGAAGTTTATGAAATTTGCTAATTTTGTGGTCTTATTGCAGAATCAGATGCCCTTTTATTGGGATTGTAGTATAACCAATATATTTTGGGTTTAACCCTAACAATATGTGTCAGGGTGATAAAAGAGGAGGAATCAGTTGCAGGGATAACAGAGATTTATTGGGTTTCAAAACAAACAGGAACTCATGAAGTAATAGTTCAGTCACTGTCTGGTAACCAGGACAGACCAATCAGGTCCTTGGAAGTGAACTTCAGCCTAGCAGGATGCGTCCAGAAAAGGGATTTCACAGTGAATGGTTGAAAGCAACAGTTCAAGAGCAATAAGACAGGCAAGCCCTCCAATGAGCACCAGGGAACAGGGAATGGCAACGGCAGGAGAGAGAGGGAGGGTGTTTACAGGAGGGCAAAGGTGGATGCCTGGTTGACTTGACTTCAATCCTCTGAGGCTGGTGGGCAACACAGATATTAGCAGAGCCGCTAGATGGAACAGCAAGGGCAGGAAAGCAGGTAGAGCTGGGCAGCAAGGGAAGGGGAGGAGGCGGCAGGAATGGGGGAATCCAGCAGCCAGAGCCACTGGGGAGCAGAGGGGGGAAAAGGGGAAAAACAAAAACTGAACTAAAAGGCAGGAGCTCAAAAACAAGGAACTAGATAGCACAAAACAAGAAAATAAAGGAAAAACCCTAATATCAAAAGGAATCAAATAAAACAGAAACTATGCAAGGCTAAACTTGATAACAGCAGACGTAGGATAATCTAAACAGACAAGAGCCAAGTTAACTCTGCAGAGCAGCAATTCGATCTAGCACAGGACAGAAAATAAGAGGGAAATATAAAGGGTGACTAATGGTCAAAAACAGGTATTAACCCTAACAAGATAATTGGGAAACAAGAGGGGTGGGGTAACAATAGACAGAGCACATGGCAAACACAAATACCAACAGACAGCCATGTGCTCCAGACAACAATGACAACACAAACAAACCCAGATCAGACTGGTGCCTTGACAATATGACCCACAGTAATCCTTAATGATATTATTTCTTTTATTACAAAAACCCAAACTCATTATATATCTTGTATATGTTGTTAACCTCTTTATTTTATGTGCAAATGTTTCATCCATAAGCAAAACCGGCTTAAATCTCTTTTGATTTCCTCTTTTTCTGATTTAAGTCTGTTTCATCTCTCAGGCTTATAAAAAAACAACAACAAATGCTGTTTTAATCCATTAAGATTATATGATTATTCAAAGATTTTTATTTGACATTGTGCCTTAATTTGTGTATATAATCTCATAATATGATGTACGCAAATCCATTATATTATGTTTTCTATTTTTTTGTCATTATGATTGTTCATTGTTAATGATACCAATGATAACATATTTCCCTGAGCTTGTATGTAATTGTAAGTTCTGCAGTAATAATAATAAAAAAGAAGATAAGAGGAACAGTGTTGTGTCTTGTAATGTAAAGACACATGCAAGACACGGGTAATTTATGAACTCATTCTTTACTCCAAACTGTTCTCTCCTTCACCACCCTTAAATTACTAAAACATCCCACTAGTGCCACCCACAGGACAGATGGCGACACCACATCTCGCTCACTTTAAACAATTATACTTCCACTCATGTTTGGTACAACAACACATTTTTTCAGGGAATACAACACGTTGTATAGTAGTACCAATGTATCAACAGAATAGTACCAACATGCCAAACATGATTTTAACATATTCCCTGATTCAACAAATTCATAACATTTATTATAGAACATCACTTAACTCTATATGCATTATCAAACACCACCTTCCCAACTTACTGTTTACATGACATTAATGAACAATGTTTAGTTCATCACATAGTCCTGAGTCCGTGCTGGTGTTCGTCTCACCCTAACCTGTCTTTCAGGCTGCACCACTGACATTGGTTGCATTGTACAGTCATAATCAAAGTTATCCAGCTCCCATATTCCACTCTCCTCCTGTCCAGAAGAGACAGGAAGCATTCCAAGGAGGTCCATCAGACAGTCTGTAAGTGTAAGTTCCGAGGTTTCCCAGAACTTTCAATGGTTTGGAAAATGCTGATCTCAACTTAGGAAGAACACCTGGCTGCTTCAATCGAAAAGCTCCTAATTGGAATGTCGCTCCAAGCTTGCAATCAGTGTATGTTTTGTACCTTTGCTGCATTTGTTTCACTAGATCCATAATGTTCTGCATTTTTGGTGGACGAAGATGTCGCGTTATCTATAATCCTGAGATGTGAAGTTTGCTACGCATCTGTCTTGCATGTAGCAGTTCATCAGGTGCATGAGCAGAGCATTAAACTTGTAAGAATTCCCTTGAGAATTCCTTCCTTCCTTTGCCCTCCAGGAAAGCACCCAGTGGGCCTGCTGCGGGTTTACTGTGGGACAGTGTGGGCAGAGTGAACCCACACTAAACCCACATGAGCCCCATGTGGGTTAGCCCATGCTGGGCCCACAGCAGTTTTACCCTTTTGGGCCCCTATGACGGTTTTCTATGGGCAAGCCCGCAGTGAGCTAGCCCACACGAAACCCACATTGGGCCCCCTGTGGGTTAGCCCATGCGGGGCCCATAGCAGTTTGCACATTTGGGGCCCCATGGGGATTTTCTGTGGGCAACCCACTGTGGGCAATCCCACAAAAAAGCCCCAGAATTTTGCCCTTTTGGGCCCCCATGAGGTTTTTCTGTGGGCAGTCCATCTTGTTAACAGCACAGGACAGCTAAAACCAAACTTTTTTTTTTAAACGTTTTAAGATTGGATTCTAATCAAACTTGTTATTTTTGAAATTATTTTTTATATCTACATGCAAATGTTGCATTAAAATTATATTTTTGTGACAATGGCAGTAAAATGTAAACAATAAGTTGTCCATAACAAAAATTTAATACAGTTGTACTTATAAATTTACATACCCCTTGCAGAATAAATGTTAATAATTTTAACAAAATAAGAGGGATCACGAAAACTGCATATTATTTTTTTATTTAGTAATGTCCTGAATAAACTATTTAACATAACAGATGTTCATATATACTGAATTGATATAAATTACCCAGTTCCAAATTTTACATACCCTTTAATCTTAATACTGTGTGTTGTTTCCTGGGTGATCCAAGACCGTTGTTATCTTTTGTGATAGTTGTTCATGAGTCTCTTGTTTGTCCTGAGCAGTTCATCTGCCTGCTGTTCTTCAGAAAAATCCTCCAGCTCCTGCACATTATTTGGTTTTTCCAGCATCTTCTGCTTTTTTTAACACTTTCCAGAACTGACTGTATGATTTTGAGATCCATCTTTCCACACTGAGAACAACTGAGAAACTCATACATAACTATTGCAAAAGGTAAAAACATTTACTGATGCTTAGGAAGGCAACACAATGCATTAAGAGCCAGGGAGTATAAACTTTTGAACAGAATGGTGATGTGTAAATTATATTTATTATGTATATTTTATTTACAGATTTTGTTTTTCTGTTTAGTATTGCACTTCAGACTACAGAAATTAGATCATCCAATTCAAAAAGTTTACACCCCCTGGTTCTTAATGCATTGTGTTGCTTTCTTGAGAATCAGTGAATGTTTCCATCTTTTATAAAAGTTACTGTATGTATGAGTTCAATTGTCCAACTGACAAGATGGATTTCAAAATCTTACATTTACTTTTGAAAAGGATTCAAATATGCAGATGCTGTTGGAAAACCAAATAATGTGCAGGAGCTGGAGGATTTTTCTGAAGACAAGCAGACAGCTAAACCGCTCAGAACAAACTGAACAAAAGGACAAAAAAAAAAAAACAAAAAAAACTCATATATACAGTTTTTTGTTGCTTAATGTATTATTTATATTTGTAAATAAATACATTGTAGGCTATCATTACATGAAATTAATTTATTTGAGACAATTAAATCATGTGAATAATCAGATCATTGATTTGTTAATTTATTCATTGTTATTGCTGGTATTGATTAGTGACGTAATCATTTATTAAATATTTCTGAAAGGAAAAATAAATATTTAATTAAATAGTACGTTAAATGGCGTCAGCTCTTCAGCACGTGATTAATTCTAGCCAATGAGAACGCGACCTGCTGGAACTCTGCATCGTTAATGAGCGGTCATTCAGACTTCGACTGGTACCACCCAGACTCTACTCAATCAGGTAACGTAAGATTTTACATTTCTTGGTTCATTTCTGAATTTTCTATTGAAATTCATCAAAATGGTTGTGAATTAATAAATAGGAATTAAATTACACCCGTTTTAGTGGTAAATTTGATTACAAGTGTATTGTTGTCACAATATGAGAATATATATCCTTTACAATTGCACATGAATTCACTAATTAAATTAGTTTACGTCCATTTTGGAATTTGGATTCGTTTTCCGTTGCTGTTTACGCGATGAATTAATAATAGCCGAGCAACATGGAGCTAATCTTTGTTTTAAAGTCTTAAATAGCAACACAAACGGGGATTTATATATAGCACATTACAATACCTCGGCTACACGCTTATAAAATCTCGTTACATATCATTAATGTATCTGTTTATAACTGACATCGGTAAATTCTCCGCGCTGACCGGTAACTGTTAACCTTACGACAGTTTCGCAAACAATATACATTTGCTTAAAGATTATTACAAAGATACAGCCATATTACTGTCATGTTATTGTTACTTAAAAATGATATATCATACGATTATATTAATACTATCTTTGTAGGAGTTGCGTCTTAAACAAGCTGTGGCGTGCACCACAGAGAGAGAGAGAGAGAGAGAGAGAGAGAGAGAGAGAGAGAGAGAGAGAGAGAAACAATACCTTTATTAAACCAATTTCTTTTCTACTTCAGTATCATACAATAATTATCACATAAACAGAAAATGAATTATATCTCCTTACAAATTCAAAAATCAATATTCCATTTTCTTAAATTTTACAAAAAACTTCTCCAACTGACCAAATTTCAGAAAACATTGCAATATCATTTACCAATTTATAAGGTGTACTCTATCTTGATTTAAGCAGCTATCATCCCTTATATTACCATCTCAGCATTTATTGGACCCAAACCCAACATTTTATTTTTTCTAGTTTTCCATATAGACATCTTAGCTGACCCCAATACAAAATTCAAACATTTTTTCCTCCTTTCCTGAAAATTGTACTTTGGACCACTTATAAAATTCTGATAAGAAAAAGTTTCTCCAAACTTCATAAAACATTGTGTTAGAAAATTAAAAAGTCCCTTCAGTCTAGAACAATCAATAAATACATGATTTACAGTTTCCTCAAATCCACAAAATACACACTCTTTCCCCACTGCTGGATTCAGGTGTGCCACGTGTCTGTTTGTAGCTATAGCCCCGTACATCAATCTCCACTGCAAGCCTGCAGTGCGCTTCTCAATTGGCAGCTTATACAGAGACCTCCAGCATGCTTTGAAGTTTGTCCCAAACACATCTGACCACCTCCAAGTCTTTACTCCTCTTAGCACAGCCTGATGGGTGACTTTTACAGATATTATATACAGCTCTTTCTTCTTAATGTTCTGAAAAACACCCAACTCAGGGTACTCAAATGATAAAACTGAGTGTCCAGCGTCCTCATTGTCTTCATGTACAACAGCAGAGACTTTAATGGGTGGGGATTTATAATCCTCATACCAGTCCAGTGCCAATACCTCTCTACATGCACCTGGTAGAACTGTCCACACCTCCTCCATTATTCTTCTCAGAAGGCGCAGAGATCGAAGCCCAGTAACACTCTGCATTGTTTCAGCTGTTCTCCAACCATCACCACTTCTTAGATCCCCCAACTTGGTATATCCAGCCTTGACAAAACAGCTTTCCACATATTTAGATGATAAAATCTTTGTTCTTATTAATGGGTTATGGAACAAAGGTTCCCCCATTATCCAGTCCTCAGGGTGCAAGATTTCTCTATGTATAACAAAAGTCTTTTTCCAAGCTATTATCATTGACTTTTAAAAAGGTGTTAAATCCTTTAGATCTAAATTCATCAAGTTGCAATAAAGAGAGCTGTTTATCATACAATAAACCAGACGTTTTCCGTACAAGCACACAAGAAACATTGATCCATCCAACATTTTCTTCATATAACAGCCTCTTTGCCGCTTGTAATCGAAATACAGTTATTTGGCTTTGCACGTCTATCAAACTTTGCCCTCCCTCGTGCGCAGGGAGATGAAGCGCAGGCCCAGGAATCCATTTTTGACCAGACCAGAAGAAATCCACCAATTTCCTCTGAATGTTCTTGATCAAGTCATCTGGTGGCTCTAGTACGGTCAATTTGTGCCATAACATAGAGGCAGTCAGACTGTTTGCAATTAAGACTCTGCCTCTATAGGATAACTTGGGTAATAGCCAATTCCATCTAGACAACTTGGCAACAACCTTTTCCAGCATAGTCTCCCAGTTTTTTTCTTTATCCTGATCATTACCTAAAAAAACCCCCAAAACTTTAAACCCTTCCCTTCCCCATTTTAACTCTTCAGGGAATTTAGGTGGCCCAGTATTGACCCAAGAACCCACAATAAACCCTTCACACTTTGTCCAATTTATTCTACCTGAAGACGATTTTTCATAAAGCTTTAAGTTTTTACAAAGTATTTGAATATCATCTTGACCCGTAATAAAAATATTCACATCATCATGCAGATACAGAGTACCTTAAACCAGAATTGTCACCTGCACTGTAAAACCAAATAGTATTCATTGCTATAAAAATACTAGTAAGTTTACTCTATTTTAACCAAAATGTTGAGTTTACTAAATTTTTTTAATTGTTGCTGAAATATTAGAACAGATAGTTCCCATAACTAATAAAATTTAAGTAAAATTACTCAAAATGTCCAAGACATGCTGTTACGCATGCGCACTGGGCGACAATTGCCCCTCCCCCAAGTCGCAGATACACAACGGCTGAGGATTCAACGTGTGTTTGCAGAGGATCTACTTCGGTAAAATCAAGGTAAAAGCTTTTAATTTAAGTCTCATTTTCTGATTTTTTGCTTGCTAGTGATGGTTAGATTTTATGCACTTTGTTGATGTTTGTGGAAACACGGGTTGACCCTGCACATTATTTAAAGCGATTTCTGTTCAAACCAGTTAATGTCCGCTGCATATCTGTAAAATTAGCTGCCTGGTTGTCTATTAATGACTATGTTATCCATTTGTGCTAGTGATAAGTTAGTTATGAGAATAGGAGTCATTTGAGCGACGGTTGTTTCATGTGACGTTTTGCAGAATTCAAAATTCAGTGAGAAGTAAACAAAACACTTCAAACGAGGAGATCGTTTTTAATTTCGTAAGCTCTTAGCATATACTGTAGGATATCTTATTCAGGACGAGGCACATTCGAATGAGGAGCTCAGAGACACGGCCGCATTCACGCTAGAGAGCGCGCAATCGGGTCAGTGTACAAACGGATTGAAAAGAACGCTACATCTTCAGACGGGTTCTTTTAAAATAACTCTTTTTAACTTGACATTGCGAATTTGAAAGCAACTATGATAATGTAAGTGGTAATGTAAGTACATATGCTTTAGGTTATGTTTGTTACAAGTGCTATGTTTGTGACATAACAGACATTCTTTACATTTGTGTTTACTTTGCAGAGAGGATCTACTTAGATAAATGTAAGATGAATGCAGTAAATGAGACTTAAAAGCATTTATTTCATTTTCTTCCACAGATCGATCATCTTGCTTGATAAAACCTCAGTATATCATCAGGAGCAACAGGTATTAATTTTGTGCTCCTTGATATGTTTTTTCCCTCCAAAAATGGACAGTCTCTGACTTGAATTTTATCAATCACCAAAGGCCACATTTTCAGCTAAAAATCTTCTTTGCTGTTCTGCTGAAGAAAAATACTCATCAACATCTTGGGTGGCGTAAGGGTGAGTAAATTAATAGCTAATTTTTATTTTTGGGTGAACTTTTTCTTTAACTGAGCCAGATGATGTGTCAGATTTTATTCAGTTTGCATACTCGTTTGACAAGTAACAATAATCTCAGTGTCCTTTCAAAGACTGTAAATTTAATACAAATGTGTATTTAATACCCTTGATGACTTTTCACTGAAAGATTTACTTTCCTTATCAAAACCAGTTTTTTTTCCTTTTCCAAAATTTTCAAAACCCTATTCCTTTTCAAGAAGTTTGTTTATGGATTGTGTCCTTCAAAATGTTAATAGCCACTTAATGTTTGTTCTTAGATCTTTGCAGGATTCAGTTGCATATCTCGGATCTGAGTTCTGTGCAACATTGGACACAGACTCTGCACTTTTGACATTTTCTAGAAAAAAAGGATTTTAAATTTCACATCAAGTTAATTAAAAGGTATCTCTTTATCATGTTGACTGTAGTTGTCATCTTTAAATCATGATTTGCTTATGATTGTTATCATCAGCCTGTCTCTATTTTTTCATAGTCATCTGATGTTTGCACTGCAGTACTTCAGGGCCTTTCAGTCATCCTGGAGGATGACCCAGAGGAATTTTACAGGATGTGTTTCGTAAGTATCACTGGATTTTCTGCTCTCATCATTTTGTTTTATTCAATATGAATATAGTTCAGGTTATAAAAAATTGTCAAAGTTTCTGTGTTTTTTTTTTTATTTATTTATTTTTTTATTTTAGTTTTGCAGTAGATGCTGTATTTGTCTTTTGTGAAACAGTTTATTACTGAAATTGGTGTAAATGCTTTAAATTCGTGAAATTGTGTTGAGTGATCACAAACATCATTACACACTTTACACACTTTGAAATAAAGAGCCTAGTTCACCCAAAAATGGAAATTAGCCCATGATTTACTCACTCTCAAGGCATCCTAGGTGTATATTAGGGCTGCACGATAAATCACATGTGATTGTCATGCACATCTCGACAGTAGAACCTCGACAGGTTCTGTGATTAGTAGTAAATCTCCATCAAGTGCATTCAGATGGAGCGGAATTTAATACACAGAGCCTTAGTTCGCTGACAAGCTACGCAATATCGCGTTCATAATCGAAGGCGATTCTTCTGCGAGTATGAACATGATGTTGCGTAGCTTGTCAGCGAACTAAGGCTCTGTGTGTTAAATTCTGCTCCATCTGAATGCACTTGATGGAGATTTACTACTAATCACAGAACCGTCTTTACTGACAAGATGCGCATGACAATCGCATGCAATTTATCGTGCAGCCCTATTGTATGACTTTCTTCTTTCAGACCAATACAATCAGAGTTATATAAAAAAATATCCTGGCTCTTCCAAGCTTTATAATGTCAGTGGGTGGGTGTTTCTGTTCAGCAGTTTAATGAAGTGCAGTAAAATGCGTCCATCCATAATAAAACGTGCCTCACACGGCTCAGAGAGGTGAATACAGGCCTTCTGTAGCAAATAAATGTGTTTTTGTATGAAAAATGTCCATTTTTAAAACTATACACTTTTCTCTCACTTCCGCTAACTGTCATAGGCAGAAGCCATCCCGGGCAGCTGATGTAGGATGTACATGTGCGTATGCGCCGGTGATAGTGACAAACACGGAAGCACAGGACAGAGCGAAATGAAACACCAGTAACGAATTAGAAGTACAAAACAAAGATCCATAAAGAAGAATGTCGGAGGGTTTCAGTATAAACCAAGAGGAGACTGGTTTTCTTTTGCTAAAGTAAGGAAACTTTGTTTCCTTTGCTCCTGTAAACAAACTCGCATTTCGACTAGCATATTTACACCAGCGCATGCACTACACAAACGTCCTACATCATCCACCCGGAAAGGCTTGCACGTATGACAGTTAGTGGAAGTGAGAGAAAAGTGTTTATAACGTTTTAAATGTGTATATTTTTCTTAGAAAAATGCATCGATCCACTACAGAAGGCCTTTATTCACCCCCAGAGCTGTGTGAGGCACATTTTATTATGGATGGATGTGTTTTCTTGCACTCCTTTTGAACTGTTGAACAGAAACATTGCCATGGAAAGCGTGGAAGAGCCAGGGCATTTTTTTAATGTTTCTCTGATTGGATTGGTCTGAAAGAATGAAGTCATACACACCTAGAATGCCTTGAGGGCGAGTAAACCATGGGCTAATTTTAATTTTTTTGGATGAACAAACCGTTTAAGATAAAATCATGTAAATGATGGGTGTGATCCATCACTCCATAACAAGAGAGAAAATGCTCTAAATTCTTAGCATATTGTAAAAAAAAAAAGTTCTGTAAATTCACATCTGTAATGTTGAAAACAATAAAATGTAGTCCATGGAACTTGTGTGTAATATTCCAAGACTTCCAAGACAAGGCATGCAGTAATAGTTTACACAAATGATAATTTACACTTTTGCTCTCTGATTTAAATCATGTATTGTGAAATGTCACTATCACACTATAAATCTCGTCATCTCTCTTTGGTGATCATAATTTAAAGCTTAATTACATTTCCTTGTGCTTGATGTTTGCACAGATCATTGTACACTCACTCTGGTCATCAATATGAATCAATTTGCTTATAAATTAACAGCATTAAAAGTTCCTTGTCAATGTATGCTTTTAGAACATTTCCAGTATTGAAATGAAGAAATTTACACTGTACCTATTTTATTTCTCTACTTAGGATGTGGATGCAGACTTCAGTGAAGCAGTTGTAGACCTGCTCACAGTTCTACCAGAAGACATGCCCTCATTGTGAATGCAATAAAGGCAATCATGGAGGGAAGAACTGTCATGGATGGGTTTTAAAGGCCTGTATTTTATTTTTGCTGTTCTGTTTGCATGCCATTCTGAAAATGCTCTATTGTTTAAGTGTTCCAGTAGGTCCAGATAATGTTATGACAACAAAGTGTTGTTTAGTCAAGAAGTCTGTAAAGAGTATTCTAAGAACACAGATGTTTTAAAAGCTAATTTTTATTATTGTGATATTCTTAAAGTTTTCTAGATGTTTTTTACAAAAATAAACTGTTGAGAATTTCAAACTTGTGTGAAGTTCATTTCATGCTGGTTGAACTAATAAAATGCGTTCAGTTTACTTAAAGAAAATGTGGAAACCGATTGCACAAAATGTTTTAAGTTCCCATAGCTTAAAATGGCAAATTAAATCCATGTTGAGAATAAAAGCATTTAAGATGTTTGCACAACACAAAATAACACTGTTAGTTAAATAGAATTAATAAAGTAATCTTACTATTAAATCTTAAGTAAGATTAGTAAATGTCCTGGAGTATGTTAACTAGAAATGACATTAAACTAACTTGATATTTATTAGTTAATTTACTCTGTAAGAGTTTGCTTTCTTTACTTTAAGCTGATTATTAAATTAACTTTACTTTTACCTTTAAGTTTGCTTTAACAAAATAAGGCAATCGGTTTCCAAAGTTTTTTTTTAAGTAAGCTGAATTTATTAGGATTTACAGTGTGGAATTATTAAACCTTTTAACTCAGTTCTTAACTTACACTATAAGGGTTCTATGGCTAAACTATAAAGTTGTCCAGATAGAGGACATCCCTGCCTGATTCCTCTTTCAACAGGAACTGGACAACTCAGACCACCCCCTATTTTAAGTATAACTGAAGCCCCTCCATACAGTAATTTTATGCACAAAATGTTATTCTCCCCAAATCCAAAGGCTTTTAAAACATTAAAAAAATATTCATGACCCACATGGTCAAATGCTTTCTCCTGATCAATAGATAAAAAACCCACATCAAGATCACTAATAATAGACATGTCAGTTACATCCCTCATAAGAAACAAATTGTCCATTATTGTACGTCCTGGTATACAGTAAGTTTGTTCTCTTTCTACCACACTATACAAAACATTTTTAATTCTATTAGCCAAACACTTGGACAGTATTTTATAGTCTAAACACATTAAAGACACTGGACGCCAATTCTTTAACAACCCAAGGTCTCCACTTTTTGGCAGGAGTGATAACACAGCTCTCTGACAGCTGATTGGTAAACAACCTCTTTTAAAACATTCAAAGAATACATTATACAGATCTTCACCTAAAACACTCCAAAAAACTTTATAAAATTCCACTGGTAAACCATCGAGTCCTGGTGACTTTCCTGTGGAAAGCTGTTGCACAGCCTTTGAAAGTTCATCAAAAGTAATCATGATATCCAATGATTTTTTATCTTTAAGTCTTAATTTAGGAAGATCCCTTAAGAGGTGGTCCATACATCCAACATCACAGTCCATTTTACCAAACAATTCTTTATAAAATTCTATACCCATCTTTCTCATTTCAATTGGGTCTGATGTTATTGTTCCATTATTTCTTCTAAGATGAAGCATATATTTCTTTTGTGCTTCCTTGCATTCAAGCCCAAAAAAATAAGCAGTTAGAGCATCCATTTCTTTAATTGAAGATATTCTGGCTCTCACTAGGGCACCTTTAACTCTTTCTTCCAACAGTGACTTCAGTTCCATTTTTTTCTTTTTTAAAACATTAATTGAATCATAGTCATCAACAATCTTTTTTTTTTCCATTTCATTAATCTCATTCTCCATTTTTTTTTTACATTTCTTTTCAAAGTAGAAGTAGCATTATAAGAATACTGTTGACAAAAAACTTTTAGCTGTGCTTTTCTCACCTCCCACCATTGAGTCAAATTTTCAAAATTATTTTTGCTTTGTCTCCAAATTTCCCAAAAATTACAAAATTTCTCAAAAAACTCCTTATCTTGTAATAATTTTACATTAAGATGCCAATAAAACTTAGGCTTTAAAACATTTATAATATTATAATCCAAAGTCACCATGTGATGGTCTGAAAAACCATTTGGCAATATATCAGTATTAGTAATTCTATTCATTTCAGATTTTCTTATATATAACCTATCCAATCTAGCCCCCGTCACAACAGAATCTAATATCTTTACCCAAGTATATTGCTTCACCAACTTATTTCTACTTTTCCACAAATCGACTAAATTAAAATAATTTATAATATCAAGAAGCCGCTTACTAGAATTCGAGTAAGGCTCTTCCCCATTTCTATCCAATAAAAAATTTGTTGTGCAGTTCCAGTCACTTCCTATTACAACACATACATTTCCATCATCAAATTCTTTTAATGCATCATTTAGTTTTTGAAATGTTATTTCACGATTCAATCCTACATTTGGAGCACACACATTAACAAAGAGGAATTTAACACTTTTAATTTCTGCTAAAACCAATAAAACTCTACCTTTTCTATCTCTTTTGCCATCACAACTATTAAATCTAAAGACTTTGAGAAAAGAATTGCAACACCCATACTAAAATTTGTTCCATGACTTAATCTGGACTCTCCCTCCCACCATCTAAACCGCTCTATTTCATTATTACTATCAGAATGTGTCTCTTGTAAAAAAAACTACCTTTACTCCGTTTACTTTAATAAATTCAGAAAGCACTGCTCTTTTAACCCTGCCTCTTCACCCATTGATGTTTAAGGATCCTACCCTTACAACCTCCATAGAAAGGTTCCAAAAGAGGGAAAAAAACAGATAGAAATTGTGTAGTTAAAGCCCTCAACTTTAACATTAAAGGACAAATTCAATTCATCAGTGTTGTTTTTCAAGATCATGTAAACTTGTCTCCGAAAAGACACTACATGCTTCAACAGAGGTGATTTACAGCCAAGAGCTATTTTCCTAATAGGTGATACTAGCTTACCGAATGAAGACAACTCTTTAGCAATACATTCATCAGAAACAAAAGGAGGGACATTCGATATCACAGTCTTTCTGGACGGACTGCTAAGAGGAAGTACAGGTGTAAGTTCATTGTTAATTACAATTCCCTTTTGAACAACCTCATTAGCCTTTTCGATCAAATTCAGAAACAAAACAATCGCATTGTTCATCCTAGACACAGAAACTATGGAATCACAACCCACCACGCCACCAACTGCTAAAACGCATTCCTCTACACTGACCCTACACATAACTTTAATTCCATGGCGTCGAGTTAAACCATCACAGTTCGCTGCACCTGAAGTGGCCATGCTTCCCGGCAAACAATTATGCCGGGAGCAGACTCCCACAGCTTTCGTTAACAACAAGACTTACTCTTTAACAACAAATAACCACACACAAAAACAAAACAAACAAACACAGAAAAGTTTGGAAGAAATCACACTCAGACTCATCGCACACTCCTCTCGCTCGCTCAACAAACGCCCGCACACGCGCACAAAGAGAGAAAGAGAGAGAGAGAGAGAGAGAGACTCTTGTTAGAGTACAGTACAGGTGCGTCTCAAACAAAGCTGCTGAATCAGTATACCCACTGTCATATGTAATCAGCCATCTGGAATAGTAATTTAACAATTATGAAAATATATAATTAAAGTAAAAAAAACAGAGCCCAGGATATAATATTAAGGTAGCATATTCATGTTTTATGATTTATCTTGACTGTATAACTGTAATCTGTGTAATGCTGGACTTATTTTAGTTTTATTTCATTTTTTAAATATTTTTTTTTCTTCTGTTACGGTAAAGTTTATTATTTAATTTTTTTTTCTGAGTTATGCATGTATGGTTTTGTTTGTGTGTGCGTGTATTAATTAATTTTCTTTTTTTCTTTGGATAACTCCGCCCTTCACCTACGCCCAATTCGGTGGAGAGCTGTTGGCTTATAAGTGGAAGTGGCGTTGGGGTTGGAGGAAGTGGTGTGGCTCTTTGTTTTCCAGCGCGTGGCAGATCTAGTTTTTCCTTGAGCTTTTTTTGAGTTTTTCCAGGAGCCTCTGAAAATTCTTTAGAGGGACTGCCGTGCTGTGTCTGAATAGGTTCAGACAGCTGAGCTGCAAAGATACCAGCCCCCGGCCCTCCCCTGCAGAGCAATCTCTTCCATCTCCGGGTCGCCCGTCTCAGGGTCCCTTAGCCAACTTGCGGGTTGTTCTCGTTGAGGTCGACGCCTGAGGAGCGGGCTGCGCCCCCTTCCCACAGACAGCTGAGCACTGACTGCACGCGCTCTTCCATTAAGCGTGCCATCATGCTGACCGAATCCAGCTCCATCCCGAGAAAAGAGATGCTCTGCACAGGGGAGAGCTTGCTCTTCTCCCAGTTGACCTGAAGCCCCAAAAGACTGAGGTGCTGAAGCATCAGATCCCTGTGCTCGCACAACAGGTCTCGCGAGTGAGCTACTATCAGCCAGTCGTCGAGCTAGTTGAGAATGCGGATGCCTCGCTCCCAGAGTGGGGCGAGAGCACCCTCCGTGAGTTTGGTAAATATGCAGGGAGACAGGGCTAGTCCGAAGGGGAGGACTTTGTACTGAGATGCCCGACCCTCGAGGCAAACCGAAGAAACGGTCTGTGTCGAGGCAAAATCGAGACATGAAAGTACGCGTCCTTCAGGTTGATGGCTGCGGACCAATCTTGATGCTGAATGCATGAAATAATGCGTTTCGGGGTTAAAATCTTGAACGGCATCTTGCAAAGAGACCGATTCAAGACCCGGAGATCCAGGATAGGTTGTAACCCACCGTTCTTCTTTGGTACGATGAAATAAGGACTGTAGAATCCCAATTTTATCTCGGCTAGAGGAACAGGCTTGATTGCGTCCTTTGCTAGAAGAACCGCAATCTCCGCACGCAGGACAGAGGCATCTGTGTCCGGACAGATGTGAACAAGATGCCCCTGAACCTGGGCGGACGCCTCGCGAACTGGATCGCGTAGCCGAGTCGGACCGTCCGGATCAACCAACGTGACGGGTTGGGCAGCAATAACCACGCCTCCAACCTGCGTGCTAGTGGGATCAACGGAGGGAGAGATGCACCGACGGTGGCGCAGCCATGGGGAGGAAGATGACTCAACGTGGGAGGCGTCGTGTCCCACCGAAGAGTCAGGCTGCAATGAGCAGCGTACATCTTCCGTCCCAAACTTTTTTGTTTTTTCAAATTTAAAACCCGAGTCCGAGTCTGAGGAGGAATAGCATCGCTCAGAACTCGAATCCGGGGAGAATGACCCAGAGATAGAGAAATTTGCTCTTTTTGTGAATGGGTGGGTACCGCTGACCCGGAAGTCAGCAGCGGCAGCAAAGATACCAGCCCCCGGCCCTCCCCTGGGGGTAGGGGCGCAGATCTTGAAGTCCCCTGCAGAACAATCTCTCCCATCTCCAGGTCGCCCGTCTCAGGGTCCCTTAGCCAACTTGCGGGTTGTTCTCGTTGAGGTCGACGCCTGAGGAGTGGGCTGCGCACCCTTCCCACGGCCAGCTCGATGCCCTCGCTAAGAAGCCGAAGGTGGAGGCGGAGCTGGTGTAGAAGCTGCAGGGGAGCTCCCTCGGTGACGGGCAGACGAAGACTTTGGTTTGGTGGACTCACGCCGGGGCAAGATGTGCTTAATCGCCTCCGTCTGCTTTTGTACTGCCGAGAACTGCTGGCCAAAGTCCTCGACAGTGTCGTCAAAGAGGCCGGTCTGGGAGACATGCACATCAAGAAAGCGAACTTTGTCGGCGTCGGCCATCTGCGCCAGGTTCAGCCGGAGATGGCGCTCCTGGACTACCATAGTAGCCATCACCTGACCAAGGGACCGCGCTGTGACCTTAGTCACTCAGAGAGCGAAGTCGGTCGCCGTGCGCAGCTCCTGCATAACCCCTTTGTCAGGCCTACCCTCGTGCAGCTGTTTCAACGCCTGGGCCTGGTGGATCTGCAGGATGGCCATGGCGTGCAGCGCAGAGGAAGCCTGGCCCGCCACACTATAAGCCTTCGCAGCGAGAGCCGATGAAAGCTTACAGACTTTGGACGGGAGACGCGGATGATTCCTCCAGGTGTCGGCATTTTACAAGTGCACCGCAACTGCACGCTCCACCTGGGGAACATCAACAACCCTGGCTGCCCCATCCTCGAGGGTAGTGAGGAGGGAAGAACCCGGACGTGTACGGGCGCTGTAAGGCGCTTTCCACATCTTAGTGAGTTCTTCATGGACCTCCGGGAAGAAAGGAACTGTGGCCGGACACGGCTGATTTGAGTCGCGTCGGGACCCCAAGAACCAATCATCCAGCCGCGAGGGCTCGGGGGAAGGCGGCTTGCGCACAACCAAGCCGATGCTCTTGGCTGCCCGGAGGAGCATGTCCGCCAGTTAAGCGTCGGTCTCCGACTGAGCAGCTGCCGCTCCGCGTATTCCTCCGCCTCATCTGGAGTAGGCCCATCCTCTGATGCCGCAATAGACATCCGATCTTCCTCCGGAGCGCCGAAGGAAACACAGGGCTCGCCAACTCGGCAACTCGACGGGGCAGCGTGATAAGTCAGACTTCCGAGGGGGCTGGCCCGTCGGAGCGTTCCGAACTGTGACTGTCAAGTTACCCTTCTTCCTCACCAGTGTCGCCGCCGAGCTCGTAGAGCCCGATGCAACCGGCCGGGAATGAACCGAAGGGAGCCTCTTCGAACACGAGAGGCGCAACCTTAACGCCGCCATGGACATGCACTCGCAATGAGGGCATGAACCATCCACGAACGTCATCTCAGCGTGTTCACGGCCCAGGCACGTGAGACAGCGATCATGTCCGTCAGAGTGAGTCAGGAAACTACCGCATCCAGAAGTACACGGTCGGAAAAACATATTGAATGATACGGCTTTAACACGACCGTGTAAACTGAGAAATTTGCTCTTTTAGCTGGTTGCCCAGGGAAGAACCGCGGCACCACCGTGCACTCAAGCCGGTACCTCGCTGGAGAGGCAAAGAGAAGATGATGATGATGATCTTTCTCCTGCAGCAAAAGAGCGACAGCTTCTTCTTTCGCTTAGGAACAGTGAGGCTCCGAAGCAGAAATCTGAGTGAGTGGATGCACGCCGCCATCTTATTTACCCATATGTATGGGGGTGTGGCGTGGCATGCAAATTCCACTCGCCAGTTCTCATTGGCCTTTTCTTCGGAGGTGATAGGCTCTCAAGGGAGACCCCCAAATACGTCAGTATTGACGTAACATCATAGAGAACGAACGAAGGGGAACTCTCTTTCATATAGAAAAATACCCTGTGCGAGTTATTGTTTTTCATGTTTAAAATACCAGAATGCAATATCCAAACGACTGCAAATGCAACATTGATTTTATATAGCAGTTCAACAAAAAGGGTAATATTAAGTGACATTTTAAATGCAGCCTACATTTTAAACACATGATGTTTGTTATATTTAACGAAATAATAATAGTTCCAATGAAATCTGCAACAGAACTGGCGTGTCTCCAAGCAACAGCGGTGTTTTGTTGCTGAATTAATCTGCAGCTTTGAACCATTTGGAGAGTCTGTGATTAATAACCCATTCATAACTACAACTATTTGCTTAGTTATTGAATGAATGAATGAATGAATGAATGACACGACGCCTTGCTCATTAAGACAGTGACATGCCGCCACCTACTGGTGATTTAGTTTGAATCTACATGTATCTCTTCATTTTTCCATTATTTATTGCTTTATTTATTATATTAATATACTTAATGAAATGTTAAGAATATGATATGCTTGACATACAGTTGATAAGGCTAGAAAAACTTCTAACCTCTCTAAAGGAAAAAATTCACATGTAAATCAGTTTAAGGGGGCAAATATTGTAACGGAAAAGGTAACTGCGGTGGGGGTACTCAGAAGAATGTTAAATGCTGTAGGGGGTACGCCATTGTAGAACGTTTGAGAACCACTGGCTTAATGGATTACTTCATTAATTGCCTATTTTTAATAAAATATAAAATGTTGGCTTTTTTATATCACTGTCTTCTTATATTAAGCCCAGTGCGGTTTTCTATGAGCTCATATTCTGGGCTCATCTGCTTCCAGGTACATAGAATATATTTTTAATAATTCCATATTTGGTCTTTTTTTTTTTTTTATCAATGTCTTCATAAAGCCGCGTTTTCTTTATGGGAGGAAAAGACTTAACATGCCATTAAGAGCTTTCTGTTCATATTCGGGGCTTACCTGCTTTCCTACATTTAAAATTTATTAACAAACTGTATACCGAATTTGGCCTTTTATACTCTATTAGCCCGTTAAGTTTCCTTTCTATGGGGGATGCGCTTAATGTGCAATTTAGCGGGTTACGTTTATACACTGAGCTATTCTGGGATATAAGGTGTGTACTGAATTTGGTGTTTTACATTTTAAAATGTCCCAAAATCGTGCCTTGATGTATTTATATAATAGCCTACTTGAGTCCAAGTTTAAAATCAATCTCTATGAATCGCTCAATTGCGAACGTGCAAGCTAGGAACCACTACAAGCTGTAAAGTTAACAGGAAGTGTTTGTCTGAACTCAGCTGGTTTTGCGAGGGAACGCAACAGTTTTGCGAGAGAACGCAAAAGTTTTACGAGAGAATACAAAGGTTTTGAGAGGGAACGCAAAGTTTCTCGAGGGAATGCAAATGTTTTGCAAGAGAAAAAAAATCTGAAAAATATTTGTCCTCCCACCCTGATTTTTTTTTTTCACTCACTCTGATTTTTTTCACCACCATGTCCCTTAAGGGGCTCCGTAGTTTAAAACCAGTATTGCTTACTTTTCTATTGTAGAATACAAAAAAAAAAGAAAAAAAAAGAGAGATTTAGAACATTTCAACTGTTTTTGTCTGTACAATGGAAACAACATTGGATGCCATTGACTTTCGTAGTATTGACAAAAAACACTTTGATAATGTTGTATATGAATGTACTCTCTCACACTCTCAATCAAGCATAACTCTCTTATGGTCTCATTTAGTCATGCTGTTCATTCACACTCTTTCTTTTTCTCCATATCTCTGCCATCAACAAAGCATACATTTGTTTTTAACATTAATAAAAGTTCCACAAAAGATTATTGGTGCCCTGGGAAACTTTTTTAATATTTACATTTTAATTGTTTTTTTTTTCTTTCTCACTTAGATGGAACAAAAAGCAGGCTAGCCACAGCATCTGAAATGGAAACATCTATTAAAATTCCTCCGCAGTATAAGACAATTGGGATGGTGGAAGGAGCAGAAGAACAGGGATCAGGCAGAGCTCTACTGTTGCCCCTTAGGGAACTGATTTATAATCTACCTAATGTTCTGATTTAGTTATAACTGATCATTGCTCTGTCCTATAAAATTATTTAATATATTCCACTATTCAGTAGTTTAGGGTCAGTATTTTATTATTATTGTTTTTTTTTAATAAGAAATTATTTTTATTCAGCAAGGATCCATTAAATTGATAAAAACGTCTCAGGTTACGTATGTAACCTTGGTTCCCTGAGAAGGGAACGAGACACTGCGTCCTCTAGGGGTCGCTATGGGGAACACCATCTCCGTGACCCGTGTCTAAAGCCTACATACAAAAACATCAACAGAGTTGGCCAACGACAGCCTATGACATCACTTCCGGCACGACTCGTCGCTGCCGGCGCGTCACTACCGGTGTGACTACAGTATAAAAGGACGCCGGTAGAACAAGACATTCGCTTCTTCGTCTGAAGCTCACATCCGAAGCATGGCAAAGAGACTAGTGGACACAGTGTCTCGTTCCCTACTCAGGGAACCAAGGTTACATACGTAACCTGAGATGTTCCCTTTCAAGGAACTCGAACTGCGTCCTCTAGGGGTCACTATGGGGAACGGTTGTACCCACGCTGCCATGCTGAGGGGAGTCTCTGTCATCATAGAGGCGAGCACTAAGTACCAACTCCCTAAGCTTTAACCCTCTGGGGTCTGAGGGTGTTTTGGGGCCCTGGAGAAGTTTTGACATGCCCTGACATTTGTGCTTTTTTCCGTATCTTAAAAACATATTCATGGCTAAAGTCTGGTTACACTGTAATCAGCACAATCTGGACTACAATAATATGCAAGCAACATTAATGTACATGTTTGTGTTTTTAAGAAAACAATGTTTATGCGTGGTTAGTGAAAAACTAAATGTTTTAAGTCACTGAAATAAGACCATGAAACACATTCAGAACATTAGTTCACAAGACTTTTGAGAACTGGATGTGGTAGGCTAGAGTTTTTTCTACAAAATGATGTGAAAATCATCTCGTTCACTCGTTCAGGGAAAACAATATATTGATGTAAATTTTCTAAGACATGTTTTGTGATCGAAAAGGAATATGCGAAGGAGTGGCAATGATCCATGAATATTTAGCAATTCACACCTGAGAGACAAAGAGCCCTCCCTAATGGCCCATCAATGAGACTGTGACTGTCAGGTAGAAACAATGAGAGATTCAAAGAATGGAGTTTTAGATTATTTGTATTTTATTTACAACACAGTATCATCAAAATATACATAATGAAGGTCAAATACACATTTTTGAGCACCCTGATCTAACCACAGAGATGTGAACAGACTTTGTGTAGTTTCTGAAAACTGTTTTCTGAATTCTGTTCAACAAATGAAAAGTAAATCATACCTGATATTTAAGTGCTTGCAAAACTTATCATCAGCAGTCAACAAACTTTTTTTACACTAGAATATGTGTAGTTGAACATCTGATGTTAGCACAGCGCTCTCAGTTTGAAAGACAGCAGGATTCATCTGTTGTGCAGGTATCAGATCACTAAAAAACAAACAACATAAGAAAAAACATCTGTAAGCATGTTAGTATCAGGAGCATCTGTAAAATATATATATAGTGTATATATAGTGTATGAATTTGTAGCCATAGACTCGCGCATTTGTACTAATGTAAAAAGGACATTTTATATCTATATATAACTAATAATTGTTGTTTTTCACGTTAAACATCTATTCGAGAGCAGAGTATTGATAAACATGGTCTAAACATACACTTAATGTAAACACTCATAAGTAGTTCTAACATACACGTAACGTAGGTTTTATGATTTATGATCAGATTTATGATCTGATTTATGACCATATTTTTGACTCGTGTCATCGTAGATGGACAGGTAGACATATGTCTAGTGTGTACATGATTAGATTTATGAGTGAATTTATGTGTCTATGACCTCTCTGTCACTCTGACTGTCATGTCACCAGGGTCCTGTCAGCTCTGAGTGACATGACAGTGTTTGTGTAAATCAAAAGATCAAAACAGATGTTAGATTTGACTTTAATTGGATTTATGAGTGGTTTTATGATGTTTTATCTCATCCGCTTCCCTGGTGTTTTATGGTGTTGCTTCTTCCAGATCTTTTGGTAACAGGCTGGGGTTTTGGGTTTCATCTTGATTTTGGAAAAATGGCTGAGTAAATGTGTGTGTATTGTCACCTCAAGAGGATCAGTTTGTTCTTTGATCGCTACGATATATGCTAATGTTTAGATTCCACCCTACTGGGTTCGTTTACATCTACCCGCTGCGTGCAAGGAGAATGTCTGAAATGGCTTTCATCTTTGTGCTTTAGGTTGATGCCTTAGCAGGACCAATGTCTAGACACCAGCAGTCTGTCTATCAAACTGTCTACACCCGTGCTAAATAGATTGTCCGGATGTCTGGTTTATCAATGTGTGGAAAAGGAAAAAGTAAAAGATGTAAAAAGACATGATCAATAAAAATTCTACGTGCTAACATCTTAGAAGATCAGTATTGTCTAATTATTAGGGTTTTGTTAAAACAAAACATAAAACATTATTAAGATCAACAACTAACCAAACCGATCTAGAAAAGACACTAGACCATCTACTTTAGAAATAAATAATGGTTGTTATCTGAAAATGAATCAAATGAATCAGAACACTCATAAATGTTAAGAAATACTATATACAATATGTGTTTATACCGTTTTTTGTTGTTGTTGTATAAAAAGAACTAAGAATCATAGAGTTCACCAGAGTTCGAAAATCTCATTAATTTTAAAACAACTTTTTAAATCGTTTCCTTTTTTTTCTAAAACATGGAAAAAGAGAATGTTTTAAAATAGGTAAAACAAATCTCTTTTTATATGAAAATAATATTTTACATCGATTTAAACTAAAATAGTACTCGTTGGAATGTTATTTTTCACCCCCATCGCGTTTCCTCGAGGTAGGTGTGGCTACATATAACGCGTTCCCCTTTTTTCGCAAGATCGTACAAACATTGCGGGGAAGTTCTCATAGCTCACAGTATACGGAAACGTCTTAACGCAACCTACGTGTTTGAGTTTACGTTTTTACTTTATTGCTTCTTCTTCTTCTTCTTCAAAAAAAAAAACATTTTTCCTTCTTCAAACTCAGGACAACATTTTTAAAATGTCTGGCTCTCCTAACGGTAAGCTATTTTAAACATTTTTTTTGTTTTGTTTTGTTTTGTTTTTAAATCTCAAAATTGTTTAGATGCGATCAATGTATAAGATCCCGATTGCTTAAACAGGTGATGTGATGTCTTGTATGCAGAACACGGACTTGAGACAATTGTAAACGAGATCATTGCACTGAATACAGGCGGTATGATTAATCTATTGTATCTTATTTTATATTATTTTTAAATTATATGAAAAAAAAAAATACCAATGTGTATAATGTTCGTGTGTTTATGATCGTTTCTTTCTTTTTGCTCCTCCCCGCAGCACGACCTCCACAGCCTGACGTCGGAGGTGAGGCGAGAGGGACGAGGCCTGACAACACGCAACCGCTCGGTAGCTTTTTCACTTAAAGTTTGTTATTAATACAATGACGTAAAACCTAAAATAAGAACTCTACTTGTGCTAGATTGTTTAAGTATGTATAATGCATTGTGTTAATCCGTGTTTTTCTTTTTCATTATTATTATTATTATTATAACAACAGTGCAGACTCGTCAGATCAGTGACACCACTGCATCTGAAGCGCGAGAGATCCGAACTGAAAACAAAGGGTCGCTCGGTGAGTTTTAAATCAACATCTTGATTTTTTATTGCGTTGTGAGAAAAAACATGCTGAATAATTATTTGTGTTTGTACTAGCATGTTTAAGGCAGATTGTTAACCGCTTCCCAGCCGTTACACCTCCTACTGGACAGGATCCGCCGGCGGGGCAGCTCGCTGTGACTGCGGAGGTTCATGGTGCAGTACAGAGATACACTATTCCACAGCAGCCTGGTATGTATTAATCAGAATTATATATATATATATATATACTAGTGTGTTTAAGTCAACTTGTTAACCGTTATCCGTCGTTACAGTTGTTGATCCCCGTGACACAGCCCCTGCTATTCCAGGCCCAAGCAATATGTTTTGTAATAAGTATTATTTATAATATATCTACACCGTACACGTTTTAAAAAAAAAAATAAAAATAAATAAATAAATTCACATTTTTAAATGTGAAACTCATTCACATTTTTTCTTTGTTATTCACACAGGTTGTTTTGGCGAGGCTATACCACCGCCACAAGTATTTCCTGATGGTAGCATTGGTGTAGTTTTTAAAAGGCAAGAGTCGCTATCCACACCTCGGAGGGTGGGTCAGGACGTGCCCGCAACTGTGAAGTTTCAACCACGTGCACAAAAGAAAACAACCCGCCGCGAGCTCTGGGTCATACCAGGCCCACCTGAGCGAAAACGACAGAGACAATCAGGTGGTAAGTATAGAGGAATCAAAATGAAATTATTCTCTTTATTATTATTATTATTATTATTATTATTATTACAATAATAATGATTATATTATTTTTTAAATCGTCAGAAGAACCTGCGTTCTGGAATGAGAATTTTGTTCAAGCATGGGACAAATGTGATATGAACCAGGTATCTAGTGTGGAACAAGAGCCAGAATTAAACCAACCACCTGAGATAAGCGAAATTGCTGTAAATCCGGACGTCGACGCTGATAATCTTCCTTCAAACCAAGAGGAATACAAGAACCAGCTGCAGAACGACGTAAACAAGGAAATTCTGAACTCTTTGAATACGGTTGTGAAGAACCAGAAAAGAATAATAGAGGATCATCAGAAGGCCCAGAAGGAGCAAGCACGTTTTAATCAGACTGTGACAACAACACTGCAGAAGCATGGGATCATCCTTAAACAAATAATCGCTATGCAAAAACGTCACGATAGTGGACATGAACGAACAGCGTGTGATCAGGAAATGACTGTTACGCTGTTAAATGAACTACTGGGGTTTTTTAAATAACGTTGGTGAGTCCTATTTTCTTTTTCGTTCTTTGTATTATTTTAGACATCTTTTAGACATCTTTTTATTCTTTTTGCTCACGGTTGTATGGTGTGAATATTTGAAGATAAATTAAGACTACAATGGCTGCAAAACGTTGTCGGGAGTCATATGATGACGATCTTAGTCCTCCGTTAAGATGTAGTAGGGGTAATCATAATGATCAGCAAAGCACTACAGAAAAATTACTCCATCTCATTCAGACTGTTGAAGAAATGAAAAAACACAAATCCGCTAGATTGTTAAAATTAATAAACACTGTACGATCAAGGGCAGAACCTCCTCCAGAACCAATTTTTGATTCTGAACAATTTGTAAACACCCAACACACTGGAGAGGTAGCAGAAGCACCTCCAGAGCCAATTTTTGATTTTGATTTTGATCAATTTGTAAATTCTCAACACACTGGAGAGGTAGCAGAAGCACCTCCAGAACCAATTTTTGATTTTGATTTTGATCTCGAACAATTTGTAAATTCTCAGCAGATTGGGGAGGGATTAGGTAACCAGCCACACCGTACGCTTGACCTTACCGATCCAAACATGGGTCTTACTCAAGATGAAATAGAATCACTTGTAAGAGAGGGTGGCGATGTGGCTGGATACTCTGTAATACCTCGTGCACGGTTCAACGGTTTGGAAATCCATAGGATTATAAACCTCAGGGAAATATCTTCTACAAATCTAGCAGACTACACAGTATTTTTACATGACACGCTTTCTGAAATAGTGGCATTTTCCAGATTGTTAGGTGGAGATGGAAGTTTAATTAACATTACCTTGAGAGGTGCTAGCCTGACATCGGATGTTAATACACTTTTGTCACAGGGTAATGATTACAGTGTTGATCTCTTTACTGATCAGCTTGAAAAGATTATGCAGAGCAACTCTGATGTGCAGTTTGATGAGAGTTTAAATTTAAGAGTGTCTATAGCACGAAGTAAAAATGGTGGTGCACGTCGAAAAATACGTGATCTTGCCCATGATGAAGTGATCTGTAAAAACAGGCTTCATCTTTTCATCCCTATGAACATCTCATCCAATCTTTGCTTTGCAATCTGCTTAGCACACTTTCTAAACCCTCAGAAACCGCACACAGAGCTAGAATCTGTAGCGTCATCGTTGCAGAAGGCTGTAGGGTACACAGATCAACACAAGGTGGCGCTTAATGATATCACGCTGTTTGAACGCATGTTGAATATTAAAATAGTGGTCTTCTATAGGTCGAACACGGGAGAGTTGGAGAAATATACCAACACAGACGTACCGCATCATAAAACGGTGTTTTTGTACCTTCACGACAATCATTATTTTATGATAAAAAATCTACATGCGTTTATTGGTACCCCACACACATGTGAGTATTGTTATAGCGGTTTTACCAGTCGGAGAGACCATAGATGTCGATACACCTGCGACGTTTGTAATGCGCCTGAATGTCATCTTTACCCCAAAAAAACAAAACACTGTGTCGACTGTTTGCGGTACTGCAGGTCTGACTATTGTTTTGAGATGCATAAAAAGCCTCCGCCAGGTCAGCAATTCGCACAATGTGATGTTACCAAATATTGTCGAAAATGTAACAGACGATACCACGTCAGCGGCACCAAACCCAAACCACACAAATGTCCTGCAGATCAGTGTTTCCATTGTGGCGAGGGTTTGGTAGCTGATGGTGTGCATCAATGTTTTATCCAACCGGTTAAGATGAAGAAACCAGACACAAAGTACATCTACTTTGACTTCGAGACGCGTTATGAAAATGGTAAACATGTTGCTAATTTCGTATGCGCTATAACGTATGGCGGTGAAGAATTTGTAGCTGAGGGTCCTGATTGTGTGCATCGTCTCATTAAGAAGTTCAGACGGCCTCGTTATCGTAATTTCACATGGATTGCACATAATGCATCCGGATTTGACAATTTCATTCTTTTGGAATACTTCACTAGGATGGGGATTGCCCCTAAAATTACAATGCAAGGCTGTTGTCTAATCTTTATGTATGATGATGCATTCAAGCAGAGGTTTATCGATAGTTACAGTTTTATACCCATGCGTCTAGCCAACACGCCTGCGGCATTTAATCTCCCCAATGCCGAAAAAGGGTATTTCCCACATCAGTTCAACCGTATCGAAAATGATTCGTATGTAGGACCGTACCCGGCCAAAGATTTTTATGGATATGCAACAATGTCAAACAAAGATAGAGCAGAGTTCGACGAGTGGTATAGCGGTGTTTCTGACAAAGTGTTCGACTTTAAAAAAGAACTAGCTATGTATGGAAAAAATGACGTCGTCTTACTAAGGGAGGTGTGTATGAAGTATCGCGACGAATTCATCCAGTGTACAGGTCTGGACCCGTTTAATTACACTACCCTCGCTGCTACTTGTATGGCAATCTTTAAAACACACTATCTACCAAAAGATACAATAGCACTGACACGTAACAATGCCTACATCAATCAGAATAAGACATACTCAAATGCATCCATTGAATGGCTTGAATTTATAGGGAAATCACAACGCGTAGATATTCAACATGCGTTAAATCACGGAGAGGTATCATTTGGCAAGTATTATGTGGATGGTTTTTATATCATGAAATTGATTCTAACTCTCTTTGGGGGAGGTTCTGTCTTCGCGAGGGGCTACCTACAACGGAAATAGTTAAAGATCCTGAACAGTTTGCACGTCACATTTTCGGTACCGAGCATGAGATCAGATATTTCTCATTTGTGTCAGACGCTGTTGCGATTGTTCAGTGGTCTTATGCAAATGGGAAAGCTGCTCCAACTCGTGACGTTAATGTATTTCTTGGTGTTTTTACAACGGCCCATGCACGTTTAGAACTCTATGATGTCATGGAAAGGCTAGGTGATAGGCTTCTTTATTGCGATACAGACTCACTCATTTACACAGCAAAAGACAGTGAATACGAACCACCCCCAAAGAGAGTTAAGAATCAATTTCATGATAGACCTACGTGCAGGGTTCAGTTCAATCTTGTCCAGATTCAGCTTAATCCCTTCCCTCTCAAAGTAATCTCTCACATAAGATTCTTTGTCACCATCCGTCACCACATCTTTTGGAAACCCTGAACTCTCCTGTTTGAACTGTAAAAATGTTTTAACATAATCACAGAACAGTGTTTCTGATCGCTGGGGGAAATGCCAGACCTCATCCACTTTTACCACAACGTAGCCTTTTTCAATAGCTTTTAACAGTTCTATGCTCACCCAACAACCATGAATGGCTCTTTCCTCGTCGGTGTGCATCCACGGCAGCATCTGATTCTGTTGTTCTGCGCATGACCTACAAAGCGGGAATAATAATTTTCCAGACAGTCTTACTGGTAACGTTGGGTGAAGGAGTTTTCGAGGTGGTAGCACCGTAGCCTTGATAAGACCATAATAATTCTCAAGATTACCAAAATCTTTGAAAATTATTTGCGGGTGACCTATGGGGAAACACTTTGTAGCTTGACAAAACGGGTACAAACTTGTGAAATCGATATAGCGTATAACCTCATCTTCCGCAGCCTTGTGGTACAGTTTGAAAGCGTTAGTACGGCCTCCAAATAACGCATCACGCGGATTCAGCCTTTCAGGATGTTTGTAGGTGGACATGAATGCTATCACATTAGCATCAGACTGTTTAGCCCGGGTCCAGCTACACTCCCACTGTACCTCAGTGTGAAGCCCATATGCATGCTTCAAAATTTCAAGCTTGTCGTCAAACTGTCTCCTGAGAAGGCCATAAGGTACTTTTAACAATGGGTTTAAATCATTAGGGTTATAACAATGTGCACAACCATGGTAAAAACAACCAGCGAACTCTAATGCCTTTCTAGTTGTGCCATCGATATAAAAACCATCCACATAATACTTGCCAAATGATACCTCTCCGTGATTTAACGCATGTTGAATATCTACGCGTCGTGATTTCCCTATAAATTCAAGCCATTCAATGGATGCATTTGAGTATGTCTTATTCTGATTGATGTAGGCATTGTTACGTGTCAGTGCTATTGTATCTTTTGGTAGATAGTGTGTTTTAAAGATTGCCATACAAGTAGCAGCGAGGGTAGTGTAATTAAACGGGTCCAGACCTGTACACTGGATGAATTCGTCGCGATACTTCATACACACCTCCCTTAGTAAGACGACGTCATTTTTTCCATACATAGCTAGTTCTTTTTTAAAGTCGAACACTTTGTCAGAAACACCGCTATACCACTCGTCGAACTCTGCCCTATCTTTGTTTGACATTGTTGCATATCCATAAAAATCTTTGGCCGGGTACGGTCCTACATACGAATCATTTTCGATACGGTTGAACTGATGTGGGAAATACCCTTTTTCGGCATTGGGGAGATTAAATGCCGCAGGCGTGTTGGCTAGACGCATGGGTATAAAACTGTAACTATCGATAAACCTCTGCTTGAATGCATCATCATACATAAAGATTAGACAACAGCCTTGCATTGTAATTTTAGGGGCAATCCCCATCCTAGTGAAGTATTCCAAAAGAATGAAATTGTCAAATCCGGATGCATTATGTGCAATCCATGTGAAATTACGATAACGAGGCCGTCTGAACTTCTTAATGAGACGATGCACACAATCAGGACCCTCAGCTACAAATTCTTCACCGCCATACGTTATAGCGCATACGAAATTAGCAACATGTTTACCATTTTCATAACGCGTCTCGAAGTCAAAGTAGATGTACTTTGTGTCTGGTTTCTTCATCTTAACCGGTTGGATAAAACATTGATGCACACCATCAGCTACCAAACCCTCGCCACAATGGAAACACTGATCTGCAGGACATTTGTGTGGTTTGGGTTTGGTGCCGCTGACGTGGTATCGTCTGTTACATTTTCGACAATATTTGGTAACATCACATTGTGCGAATTGCTGACCTGGCGGAGGCTTTTTATGCATCTCAAAACAATAGTCAGACCTGCAGTACCGCAAACAGTCGACACAGTGTTTTGTTTTTTTGGGGTAAAGATGACATTCAGGCGCATTACAAACGTCGCAGGTGTATCGACATCTATGGTCTCTCCGACTGGTAAAACCGCTATAACAATACTCACATGTGTGTGGGGTACCAATAAACGCATGTAGATTTTTTATCATAAAATAATGATTGTCGTGAAGGTACAAAAACACAGTTTTATGATGCGGTACGTCTGTGTTGGTATATTTCTCCAACTCTCCCGTGTTCGACCTATAGAAGACCACTATTTTAATATTCAACATGCGTTCAAACAGCGTGATATCATTAAGCGCCACCTTGTGTTGATCTGTGTACCCTACAGCCTTCTGCAACGATGACGCTACAGATTCTAGCTCTGTGTGCGGTTTCTGAGGGTTTAGAAAGTGTGCTAAGCAGATTGCAAAGCAAAGATTGGATGAGATGTTCATAGGGATGAAAAGATGAAGCCTGTTTTTACAGATCACTTCATCATGGGCAAGATCACGTATTTTTCGACGTGCACCACCATTTTTACTTCGTGCTATAGACACTCTTAAATTTAAACTCTCATCAAACTGCACATCAGAGTTGCTCTGCATAATCTTTTCAAGCTGATCAGTAAAGAGATCAACACTGTAATCATTACCCTGTGACAAAAGTGTATTAACATCCGATGTCAGGCTAGCACCTCTCAAGGTAATGTTAATTAAACTTCCATCTCCACCTAACAATCTGGAAAATGCCACTATTTCAGAAAGCGTGTCATGTAAAAATACTGTGTAGTCTGCTAGATTTGTAGAAGATATTTCCCTGAGGTTTATAATCCTATGGATTTCCAAACCGTTGAACCGTGCACGAGGTATTACAGAGTATCCAGCCACATCGCCACCCTCTCTTACAAGTGATTCTATTTCATCTTGAGTAAGACCCATGTTTGGATCGGTAAGGTCAAGCGTACGGTGTGGCTGGTTACCTAATCCCTCCCCAATCTGCTGAGAATTTACAAATTGTTCGAGATCAAAATCAAAATCAAAAATTGGTTCTGGAGGTGCTTCTGCTACCTCTCCAGTGTGTTGAGAATTTACAAATTGATCAAAATCAAAATCAAAAATTGGCTCTGGAGGTGCTTCTGCTACCTCTCCAGTGTGTTGGGTGTTTACAAATTGTTCAGAATCAAAAATTGGTTCTGGAGGAGGTTCTGCCCTTGATCGTACAGTGTTTATTAATTTTAACAATCTAGCGGATTTGTGTTTTTTCATTTCTTCAACAGTCTGAATGAGATGGAGTAATTTTTCTGTAGTGCTTTGCTGATCATTATGATTACCCCTACTACATCTTAACGGAGGACTAAGATCGTCATCATATGACTCCCGACAACGTTTTGCAGCCATTGTAGTCTTAATTTATCTTCAAATATTCACACCATACAACTGTGAGCAAAAAGAATAAAAGATGTCTAAAAGATGTCTAAAATAACACATACATAGGACGAAAAAAGAAAATAGGACTCACCAACGTTATTTAAAAAACCCCAGTAGTTCATTTAACAGCGTAACAGTCATTTCCTGATCACACGCTGTTCGTTCATGTCCACTATCGTGACGTTTTTGCATAGCGATTATTTGTTTAAGGATGATCCCATGCTTCTGCAGTGTTGTTGTCACAGTCTGATTAAAACGTGCTTGCTCCTTCTGGGCCTTCTGATGATCCTCTATTATTCTTTTCTGGTTCTTCACAACCGTATTCAAAGAGTTCAGAATTTCCTTGTTTACGTCGTTCTGCAGCTGGTTCTTGTATTCCTCTTGGTTTGAAGGAAGATTATCAGCGTCGACGTCCGGATTTACAGCAATTTCGCTTATCTCAGGTGGTTGGTTTAATTCTGGCTCTTGTTCCACACTAGATACCTGGTTCATATCACATTTGTCCCATGCTTGAACAAAATTCTCATTCCAGAACGCAGGTTCTTCTGACGATTTAAAAAATAATATAATCATTATTATTGTAATAATAATAATAATAATAATAATAATAATAAAGAGAATAATTTCATTTTGATTCCTCTATACTTACCACCTGATTGTCTCTGTCGTTTTCGCTCAGGTGGGCCTGGTATGACCCAGAGCTCGCGGCGGGTTGTTTTCTTTTGTGCACGTGGTTGAAACTTCACAGTTGCGGGCACGTCCTGACCCACCCTCCGAGGTGTGGATAGCGACTCTTGCCTTTTAAAAACTACACCAATGCTACCATCAGGAAATACTTGTGGCGGTGGTATAGCCTCGCCAAAACAACCTGTGTGAATAACAAAGAAAAAATGTGAATGAGTTTCACATTTAAAAATGTGAATTTATTTATTTATTTTTATTTTTTTTTTTAAAACGTGTACGGTGTAGATATATTATAAATAATACTTATTACAAAACATATTGCTTGGGCCTGGAATAGCAGGGGCTGTGTCACGGGGATCAACAACTGTAACGACGGATAACGGTTAACAAGTTGACTTAAACACACTAGTATATATATATATATATATAATTCTGATTAATACATACCAGGCTGCTGTGGAATAGTGTATCTCTGTACTGCACCATGAACCTCCGCAGTCACAGCGAGCTGCCCCGCCGGCGGATCCTGTCCAGTAGGAGGTGTAACGGCTGGGAAGCGGTTAACAATCTGCCTTAAACATGCTAG